>JAADVR010000036.1:0-106147 GCA_023335855.1 Pythium scleroteichum | reverse complement strand
TTGCCGGGCAAGGAACCAGCGGATCGAAGTTAATCTTCCGTCCTGGTCCACTTGTGCGTGTATATATTATTTGTTTATCGACTGGTGACCTCACTCCCCGCGGCATAAGGCTGAAACTGGTAATTGGTGGAAGAACTCAAGTGAGTCTCATTTCCTCATTACTTTAGCTTCAAAGGACCGCAAATAAAGGGTACACAACGTGAGAGTTACTGACCAGAGCTGGATTCTGAAGACATCGGAATCCGCTCGCTCAAAACTGGTCTTTGCTGGTTATAGCGTTACCCCTTCGCTACCTTAACCAGCTTGTCCGCCTAGAGCCTACCTTGGTTTTTGCCTGTGAGTGCAAAAAACGCATACCGCTTCATCACACTGCTCACCGCCCACGTCCATGTTACACTCTTTCGCAACAATCCAGTTAGCGGCTCCAGCTTGAAACCGAACCCCTGCACGAGCCGCCGATAATATCCTACCAGATGCACGAACTTCTTCACCCCCTTCTCATCCGTCGGTACCGGACACTCCACTTTGCCGTCGGGATTGAGCTGGTGTCCGAGTTACTCAATATTGTCCGTGGCGAACTGACGCTTCTTTAACTTGATCGCGAGTCCCGCGTCCTCGAGTCGTACCAGTATCACCGCTACACCGACGACATGTCGTTCGAAAGAGCCCCGCGAGAACACCACGATGCCGTCCCAGTAGACTAGGCAACGCACCCGCAACACCCCCCGAAATACGCAACCCACGAGCCGGTGGAATGTACTCGCGGCGTTACTTAGCTCAAATGGCATTCCAACGAAGCGATACAATCCTTCACACGTGAGAAAAGCCGACTTGTCTCGATCCCACTTCGCCACTTGATCTGCCAGTGACTGGCCATTGGATAGAAGGTGGTGGTACACACCCACAACCCGCCTCGGGACCGGTTGGCACAGGTGGGTTACTGTCAGGAGCAGCGAGTCAGTGGCTGCGGGTCGAGCCCCCAGCTCAACAGGACACCGGGTGAGCTGAACGGTTGACGCAGGCGAGGCAATCGGGCCTCTTGAATGATAAAGGTGCCGGTGTTGCTGTCGAGGGGGCGTCCAGCGAGCTGTGTTTCTCAGCAGCTGGGGGATGAAGAACCCTCCGGTCAGTGAAGAATTTGCGAGAAGGGCGAGACAAGGACAGTTTGGTAAAGAATATCCAAAAGTGTTCGTCCGCGTGCGGTTCACTAGAGACGGGGTACCTCGAGCCGTTTTCACGTCTCTAGCTCACTGTAAGACTCTTGTGGCTTGTGAAGAGCGTGCCGACGGCGAATTCGTGTGGATGCCTCGGCGGCGGCTCGTCGTTCGCGCGTGAGGCGGTCAGGGTGGTGGGAGTGCAGAGAACCAACTGCCACGGCCAGACTCTGTCAGCGGAAAACTCGGGGACGCCCGAGGCGGAATGGAGGTTAAAGGCAGCCGACGTGTGTGCCAGGGATCAGTAAGACGCCCATCCTCGAAGGGAGCTCATTGAGATCACAGTGAACTTGTACTATGAGACGTTTCATATCGCTAGAGTGGACCACAAAACTAATGAGAGCGTGCTATTCGAAGGTGCTTGGAAGATGCCACGAGCGCGAGGGTCGCTCTCGAACCCATCTAGCCACGCTCGAACATCACTGATAGGTGTTTCCACCCATTACCTAATTTCTGACACGACCCAACTCTTTCAGTCTTCATTGAGAGCACCCACGAAAGAAAGTCCTTGCCCGTGACTCTGTCAAAATGTGTAGGGGGATTGGTAGGTGCTGATGCCAGCGCAACCTGAATCGAGTCCGTCGTTGGCGCTCTAGTAGAACCCATGGTCAGGCCAATGTAGAATGTGTTTTGTACTAGCTGGTGCTAGTGTACCACAAGCCACTTTAGAAACCAAATTGTCGAGTTCCGATAGCTGCAACGCGAACTCGGTGCAATGCGATCGCTGAGCACTGCGTCAGCCTCATCTTCGAGGCCTTCTATCATAGCAGGTGCCACGGCACACAATGGACGCAGTGCGCAATGAATGAGAGCTGGACAGTGGATCCAGAGAAGGCTGACTTCCCCAAGAGTCGCGACCTTTTATACTTGATCCTGCGAGCTTCTGTACTTGATTAGATTTTCAGAAAATACTGGCATCCGGTCCAGTGCCCACTGCTACGCCAGGAAAGTGGGTCCAGTGGAATCCTGGGAAGGAGTCTTTATGATACTAAATTCAGTCTGTACGATGAACGGTGCAGTGAACAGGAAGTTTTCGGACGTAAGAGCATCTCCAACGGTGGACCTAAAAAAATAGCAGATCTATCACGTGGTTCATGTTTGAGCCTGGTTTGACGATTTGCCACAACGGTTTTGGGCCATTCGATCCTTCAATTCGTCCCAGAATATCTCAAACCACCCGTCCCATGAGACTCAAAACTTGGCAAGTCTGCCAACTTTCGAGTCCCGTGGTCAAATCTGGCCCCAGTATGACGCCACCGTTGGGAGCCGTCTGGGAGTCAAAATGGAGTCGTATTTGGGTTTGAACCCGGGTTTGGGTCCACCGTTGGAGATGCTCTAAGGGAGATTTTGGAGTGGGCTGTACCGTGTTCTGTCTTCAGTGATCCCTTGGCACCTATTTTTGCAACTGTCTTTTTTTCCCCTGCGTAAATGTACTGTCTTTAGTTGCTCCAGTTCCTAACCGCCACACTGGCAGTCTCTCCAGCCATCCAGCGAGTGGCGCCAACCAGTTCCCTCCTCCTCTCGTGGCCATGGCGACGGCTCCGTTGACGGCGTCCGCGGGCGACATGGTGCTGCTGGTGATGCTGCCCGTGGAGGACCAGGTGATGATCGTGCAGACGCAGCACGCGCAGACGGTCGCGCAGCTCGAGGCCTACGTGGTGGCCGAGTACGCGCGCGTCTTCCCGCACAAGGCGCCGCTGCCGCGCGACGTGCGCGTGCAGAAGTGCGTGCCGCGCGCGCAGGTGCTCAACCGCCGCAAGCGCGCGCTCGACCAGGACACGCAGCAGGAGCACTCGTTCGTGGATCTCTCCAAGAACGTGCAGGTGGGCAACGTCTTCACCAACATGGAGCAGATCTACGTCGTGCTCAACCAGCCCAAGCCGCTCGCGCTGCCGGCGCCCGGCGAGGGCAAGAAGAAGAAAAAGGCCAAGAAAGAGGCGCTCGCGAACGGCCAGGCGCTGGAGGTTAAGACGGATGACGCGATTACCAACGGGGCCAGTGCGGCGGCCGTTGAAGCGGCGACGCCAGCCCCGGCCAAGCGAGGGCCGCAGCCGCGCAAGGCCAGTGTGGACGCGACGACGGCGTCTGCGGCGACTCCAGTCGAGTCGGCTAAGACGGAGACGTCGGAGCCGCCGGCGAAGAACGCCAAGGCATCACCTGCGGCCAAAAAGGAGGCCAAGGCGGCGGGTGAGGCGGCCGAAAAGCCGAAGGAGGTTGCTGCGGAAGCTCCCGTGAAGGGCCGAAAGAAGAAGCAGGCGGCGACGGATGCTGACGCGGCGGCTCCGGCGGCGAAGCGAGCCAAGACGACGGCTGCGGCCAAGGCCCCGGAGGACAAGAAGGAACCCGTCGTGGTCGCAAAGCCTCCGTTCAAGAAGCTCAGCTACAAGGAGACGCTGGCGGTAGCGAAAGAACGCATCGAGGCGGAGAAGCGCGCCGCGAAGTTGGCCGAGGAGAAGGCCGTCGCGGATTCCCAGCAGAGCTCGGAGAACGCTGAGAAGGAGAGCGCCAAGTCTGAGGAAGTGCCGGCCGTGGCTGTGAAGGCCAAGAAGGCGAGTAAGAATGCCGATGCGACTGCAAATGGCGCAAAGGAGCCGAAAGCGAAGAACGTCGCTGCTTCGGCAGAGGCTACCAAGCCTAAGAAGGCGAAGAGCACCGACGCCAGCCCCAAGGTTAGCACCACGAAGTCTGCGAAGCAAGCCATCAAGGCAGTTGCTGATGCGATAAAGGACGACGATGTAAAGAAGAAGTCGGCACCCCCAAAGCGCTCGTTCAAAGATATTCTTGCAGAGGCCCACGCTCAACTTGCCCCTGACGAGAAGAACCAAGAAGGCGACAGCGACGGTAACGATGACGAGGACTCCACCGACAACACCGTTGCCCCTGCGCCGAAACCAGCGCCTGTGGCCGCAAAGGCACCAGCTCCCGTGGAGGCAAATGATAGCACTACTTCTAGCGACTCAGATTTCGAAGACCCGGTGCCAGTTAAGGCTGCGCCAAAGGTGGTGGAGAAGATAAGTCCGAAGGCGACGGCAGCTTCGAGCGATGACTCTACTGACGACGAAGGCCTTGACTACTCGCAGAGCTTGCTTGCCGACTTGACCAAGGATGGTACGTTTCGAATTGCTTCCTAACTGCTCGGTCATCAAATGCTGAGCCGACATTCCTCCACAGACAAGCCAGCAAAGAAAAAGGCTACCCCACCGTCTCTCTCGGCGTCGCAGTCGTCGACCGCTTCGACAGAGCCCGAGAAGCGCCCTCGAGGCCGTCCACGCAAGACGAAGGTGGTTCTCCCAACGGATGATGCTGATATCGCTCCGGAGAGTTCCCAAGAGACCACGATGGATCTTTCTCAGGATACCACCACAAAGAGTACGTGAAACGTGACGTATTCTATTCATGCTACCCAACGAAAGCTCTAACTCGGTTGCCACTGCAGCCCCGGAGTCGAAGAGCGTCCTCGTCTCGTCGCTCTCGAAGAACCGCTTTTCCCTCGACAACATCCCAGTCGCCAAGCTGAAAAAGACGTCCAAGAACCCGTTTGCTTCGTCGACGGGAGAGAAGACTCCAGAAGTCGTGAAGCGTCCTCGCGGGCGTCCACGCAAGGTCCAGCCAGCTGAGTAAATGGGGCGGCGAATTAGCTTGTAAATAGTTTCTTGTGCATGTATCTTCTTCCGTCGCTGCACCCGCGTCTCACTTTACGGGATGATGCCGTTGGAGAGCTTCTGGAAGACGTCATACTGGCGCGTGCGGTAGCTGTTGTGGCTGCGCCGCACGAGACGCAACACGTGCTTGATCACTTGGTTCTGGTTGAAGTGGAGCTTGAAGAGCGACTTGGTCGCGTTCAGCACGTCGCGTGGATTCTGGGACAGGAAACACGGGCACGACGACTCTTGCGCCATGATCGCGATCATGAGCAGCACTGTATCGGCGTGTTGCTGTCCCAACAAATGACACGTGAGAATCATGAAAACGGACCGCCCACTCTGCCATAAGGTAGCTTACCTGAAGCGCGAGGAAGCCTTGGATAAGCAAGATGACGTATGCCTTGAAGTACTCGGATTGCGTCCCGCCCATGGCCTCGACCATCTCCGCCGTGAGCTTGAACGGGGCAGTTTCCAAGCTGAAACGCCCACCAGGCGCAATGCCCAAGATGAAGCCGAAGTCAATGTGGACGACGTGGCCGTCGCTGTCAATCATGATGTTGCCGTTGTGGCGATCCTTGATCTGGAGGAAGTAGCATGCGAGCGAGTACGCGGCCATGCTTCGGACGTAGTTGGCCATGGCGGCCTTGTACGGCTCGGAATCAGGGGCGCCGTACGTGCGCACGAAGTGGTTCGCGAGCGTTGTGTATCCTGGACGCTTCTTGAGGGCGTCGAGCGACGTGGCATTCTTGACGTACTCGATCATTCCCGTCGATGCCGATGTCGCAATGATGCGGTACGGCAGAAGGCGCAGCGGGAGCTCGGCGGCTTGGAAAATGTCCTGAAGCTGTCGGATCAACTGGAGACAAAGCACTTCTTGCCGAAGATCGTCGTTCGACTTGACGATGAAGGCGACGCAGTCCCAGTCGGTACACTTTGTGCGCTGCAAGTAGCGCGAGGACTTTCGCAGACGGGCTCTCTTCTCCTCAAAGCTCTCCCCGAACGCCGATTCGACCGCGGTATGGCGTTTCTTCTTCTTCTCCACCACGTATTCGGCGACGGCCTCGAGCTGCTCTTTCAGCACGCGTAGGTGTTGCTGCAACTGAACATTGCCTTCCATCTCGAGGTCCGACAGGACGTGCGTTTCCAACGCAGCTTCGATTGACTGGAACGCCGACAGAGCGGCCTCTGGCTGAATCTTCTCGAAAGCCGTGCTGACGGGCTGCGACGCAGAGACGACTGATCGCCGCTCGTCGCTGCCACCCTCGCGAGTGGGAGACACCCGGTTCGAGTCCACTCCGACGCGTGGAGATGAGGATGAGGTCGCGAACGACGCACCAACAGCGTCGACAATGTCCGTGTTGTCGATCTCCTGCTTTCGTCGCGGGCTGATGATCCGAGACGTGGTTACGAAGCCACTCGAGGGCATCAATGAGGTTGCTCGGCTGATGTGCTTGCGACTAGTTGGTGTCGTAAGTGATGTCGGGATCGGCGAGTCTGGCACCGAGATGGGAGCGGCTGGAGACGAGCTCGAACGCTTCGGTCGTGGCGTCGACGACGCAGACGAAGGCGACTGTGCCGTAAGAACCCCATTGTCCTTGGGGGGCTTGATGGTGGACGCATCTGGACGAAGTCGATACTGCGTCTTCTCTGTCGGGTCGAAATCGAACGGGTTCTCCACCTCGTCGTCAACAACCTCAAGCACGCCGCATCGAAGCAGCTCGTCTCCGAGCCACTTCGCGTGGTTGTCATCTGCGACAATTTCGTTCTGTCGCATCCACTCAAGAACATCATAGCCCATGAACACACCGAAGCTGTTTGGCTTCTGAGCCATCACACTGATCTCCAGATTCTGTGCCATGGACAAGAATTGGTCGGACGTGAATGCCTCGAACTCATTACGCAAGGACGACGTCGACTTGGACTCAAAGTCCTTGTCTTGGCCTTCGCTGGCGGCTCGCTTACGGCGAGAAGAGAACGTGTCGTACGCCGAGATGAGCGTATCAAACGACTTCGTCGTCATCGTCATGAGGGATCCGGATCGGCGACGCGTATGAGAGTTCTCACGCGACAGAGGTGGAGGAGGCAGCATATTGGCCGGGTTGGACGTGACACGGTCTCTGCTTTCGTCTTCATCGTCGTCTTCATCGTTGCCTCGCTCATCGCCTTCCTCCAGCACAGAGAAGGTACCGTTTGTTGTTGGGCTGTCAAGACGCTCCGCTTTCTTGAAGGCCTCTGAGATACGGTCGTCACCTTCCACAGACTCGAGTGCGTTCGGTGGAATCGCCAGGGCAATGGCGCTGCTCGTCGCGAGCTCAATCGCATTCTTAGAGCCTTTAGTCCCCGTGACGGGGTCTACGCTTGCTCCATCAAACACGGCGTTGCCCCCACGATTCGACGCTATTGGACTATTGAACGGACCCAAATCTCCGTAGTCCTGGCCATCCTCGCCGTCCTCGAAGATTGTGAATGGAACTTGAGCTCGCTGGAGCCACGAGTTCTGGTCACTAAACGAGCTCATGTTCTCAACTTCGAAGAAAATCAGAGTCGGCGCTCGCGCACGAGTGGTGAAGACGGTTCCTTCATCCCTTGCGATCGTGATGAACCGCAGCAACGCATCTTCGCACGATCCCAAGGGACAGAACGCGTTCTCGGGCATCGTGATCGCCGCGAGCTCTTCCTTGAGTGTCGGTTTGCGCTGGTTCGGAGAAATCTTGCGCAGGCGTTCGGTCATGTCACACAGCTCGCGAATGAATTGGATCTGGGTCTTGAACACCTCGCGGTTCTCGGCGATCACTTCAGCCGAGGGCGTCGTAGGCGTGACGGAATCCATTTGCAGGAACTCGACAGGCAGTGCCAACGTGCTGACAGCTTCACAGATAGGACCGAACTCAATGGATGGCCGCGTCGACTTGTTCTCTAACAGCGACTGCAAGCGACGGAAGAGACAGCGGATCATCGCAGTCTGAAGCTCGGACGCCGGGATATCATCGTCCGGTTCGAACTGCCAGTCGTTGCGAAGCACTTGCATCTCCAGATTGATGAGCAGCAGCTTGCACATGCTCATTTTCCGGTACAAATACTCGGGGATGTACAACTCCGACTGCCCAAAGCCCAGCCCGCAGCTGTCGTCCACGGCCGCGCGGGCGAGCCAGTAGAGCGACGTCGCGAAGCGCACGTGGAGCTGCGCGGCGTAGCTCACGACGCGGAAGAGCATGGCTGACTTCATGTTGTTGGCCGTCCAGTCCATCGTGAGCCACATGTGGAAGATCTGCGGGAGGAAAAACTCGAAGTCGGTGAGGTTGGACGCCGACAGTTCGAGCAGCTTGTTCACAGCGTGCATGTAGGCCTCGTCTGGCCCGTGGCGGTGGAGATGGAGTACCTGAATCACGTCCGAGACACCAAACAGACTGTCGCCCAGCAACGTAAGCATGGCGTCCACCTCTTCCAGTTCAGCGGGAGAGAGCACGTGCGCCTTGACGGGCTCGACCTGGGCGATGCTCAGGCGCTGGACGAGCATGCCGAGGTATGTCATGAAGCGCTGAACGCGGTAGCAGCTCGTGCAAAGGCGCACGGCGTCGTTCATGTGGTGGTGGCGGAGCAGCGCGAAGCGGTAGCTATGGTCCGAGCACACCGAGCCGCCGCAGTTGCGGCAGTGGTGCTGGCGCTTGCTCGTGCTGTCGAAGCGCGCGCCGCACGTCGGGTGCGTGCAGTTGGGCAGGCCTTTGAATTTCGGCGGTTGCGCCCCGAGCTTCTTGTCGACAAACGCGAGTCCGCCGGGCGTGAGGCGCAGCACCTCCGGGTCGTCGGTCGCCTGCCAGCACGTGACGGCCTCGCCGACGCCGCGGATGGCCGTGTCGATGTACTCGATCCAGAGCTTCTTGTCGTCCTCGCTGTCGGCGTCCGCGTTGAAGACGACGCCGTTGGTGAAGTAGAGCTTGAACGAGTTGCGGTACGTGTGGAGCAGCCCGCGGCCATCCCAGGGCTCGACGCGCTCAATCTCGCCGCCAAAGACGGCGTTGATCATCACGCTCGCGGTCTCGCGCGACGAGAAGCGGTAGAAGTTGACGCCAACGAAGCGCACAAAGTAGCGCTTCATGCGGTGGTACGTCACGCCTTCGTCGCGCATGCTGAGGAAGCCCTTGATGCCGAAGCCGTCCTCGTGGACGCCGTACGACGTGGTCGCTTCGCTGGGCGTGGCCGAGCCCGAGGACGTCGGCGGCGTCGGCGCTGCTGAGGAGGTCACGACCGAGAGGTCCACGGACCGCGCCTCCTCATCCTCCGTGTCGAGCGAGAGCTCGACGTCCTGCTCGGCCGTGGGCCGCTCGCTCGCGTCGTGGTCAGCGGGCATGGCGATCGTGACTGCGGCAGATCCAGCGGCGTAGCCTGACGAGGCGACGGCCGTCGGGACGTCGTCGTCTGTCACGTGTTGATGAGCCCGTCCGCAATGCAGGGTGGCCTAGTTGTCTGGTCGCGCCACACTAAGTCCCGACATAGCGTGGACCACACAATACCTCTACCAGATGATAGATAACACGCCCGTGTACCATGCCGTAGCACAGGGGACAGCCGGGAGATGGGCTGGCCCCTCTGCTTTTTTTTACGGGACATCTCCATGAACATGGAAGCGAGGCCCTCGCTCGCTCTATTGGGAGATTCTCACTAATCAGAGCCGCCGGTCCGTCCGTCTGAGGAGGCAGTTGGAGGTTATCCGCTCAGCAGCTCTATCCCATCGTGTATCAGTGAGTGACCAGTCGGCGTTCCATCTCGCCTGTGGGCTCTTCTGGCAGTTGGGCATAACCGACTGAATATCGAACGAATCCCGAGAGAAACGAGCATGACGGCCGACGTCGCCGCGCGCAAGAAGCGCCGCCGCATGAAGCAGATGGAGGGCCTGCTGCTGGTCTCGCGTCCGCGGCTCGACGACGCGGCGCTCGCGGCGCTGGCCGCCGCAGCCGACGAGCACCTCAAGCCCAAGCCCGTCAAGCCGCGCAAGGCCCACGTCATGCTGCAGCCGCAGCAGCTCCAGCTCGCGTACTCGGCGCAGGTGCGGGACGTGGGGAGGGTGGTCTCTTTGGAGAGAGAGGACGAACTGACGGCGGCGTATGGCAGGAGGACCAGGAGATGAAGACGCTACTGGGTCGCGTGGACCTCGTGGGCGCCAAGCTCGAGCAGGCGCCCGACGGCTTCGTGATCCACGGCGCCAAGCCCGGGAAGGTGGGTCCCTTGCGACGGGAGCGATTCGTGTGGATGTTGAACACCGACTGACGAGCGTGAGTGGCGCAGAAGCTCAAGCTCCACGACAACGACAAGGCCACGATCGACGCGTGGTTCTTCGCCGTGTACACGGCCATCACCGAGTTCGCGCGCACGCCGATCGAGGCCTCGGCCAGTGACGCTGGCTCGTGGATGTTCTCGGGCGTGCTGAGCAGCAGCTACCGTGACGAGGCGACCGAGGGAGTCGAGTACGAGCTCTCGTGCCAGCTCGTGATCCCGTCGCGAGGACTCGACGAGCCCAGTATTCGATGGAAAGTATGGCGCACCGCCCACGAGATCCACGCCTTTGACGAGTGCGCGCCGCTACGAACGCTTCTTGTCGCTGTTCAGGTTGATTGATGGTGTTGTGACGCCGTAGGGAGCTCCGTCGCCTGCCTTCGGTGGCCGCGCTGCTTCGGGACGTTGGCTTCCCTCGCGACCGCAAGCGAGACTCGATCTTCGGTGGTTTGCGGCGCAAATCGATGCAGGAGCTCAAGGAGCAACAGCTCTCGGTCTACATCGGCAGGGTCTTCAGTCTCCGCCAGTTGTCCACGGATCCTTCGGCCTGCGCTGCCATTCGACGCTTTCTGCGGTTCGACGACTTCTTCGAGCTGTCGGTACGTCGTCCACACACACTACGAGGCGTTGTACATGGAGGGAAAGACTAATCGGATGGATTTGCAGTTTGAACGAGTTGAAGAGAACAACAATGTTGCCGTCGAGGCCGAGCAGACCCATCCTGTACCTGTGGAACCGACGGAGACGCGAACGCGAGTCATCTCGGAGACACGCTCGGCGGACACGCACTCCGATGTCCACGACAACAACAATGATGACAACGGTGCCGCGTTTGAGCGGGAAGTCGCCGACAAATTTGAGGTACAGAAACGTTTATCTTCGAATGCATTGGCAAGTGGTTCTAAGTCGTTCATGGTAGGCCGAACCTCCACGGTCGGAGCCACAGACGCGTTTCTCAAGAGCTGCAAGCGTCCATTTTGACGACGAGTTTGAGGAGATCGTCGATGTGACTCCTGAGAGCGACCCTCTGGAGGCCAAGAAGCTTCATAAGCAGATCATCCGCACGGTCCGTGACATCTTTGGGGGCGACGAGGACCGCGTGCGTGACTTCCAAGATCAGACGAAGGACTTCGGACGAGACAAGACGGATGTCAAGGAGTACTGTGCGTTCCTCCACGGTGCGCTCGGGTCGAAACAGTGCTGCATCGTGATTCCGATGATGGCGCGTCTCATGCCCGATGATGACAAACGCCTCGCTCTGATGGACGCCCGCACGGCAATCATCCGCAAAGCAGTGCGACGCAAACGACGACGGTCTAAGCAGTTTTCAGAGAGCGTTGTGATGCACCAACAGCAGCAAGAGCAGCGCCTGTCGAACCAGGCCAATGAGTGGCACTCATCTCCCTCGCGAATGAGACCGAAATCGGACAGCCTATCAATACTGCCAAACCAACCTAGTCTGAACGCTAGCTACTACAGCCAGCGCAGCTCTATGGTGGAACCACGCAGTTTCGTGAATGCCGACAACACGACTGGCTTCGAGCGGATGAGTCTTGAAGAGAGTGGGCGCAAGAGTCTCCCGGACGCTCGTCGAAAGTTGGAGTCGCGCCCTTCGATCAGTCTCTTTGGCGAGACCATCCACACCAACACAATCGAAGAAGAAAGCTCGCTTGCTGGCGACTCAGAGGACCGAAACTCAGAGCATCCAAGCCACGACGAGCAGCTGGACGAGAAGCGACCCGAGGCTCCCAGCCAAGAGATGAAGCCGCTCCCTCCGGTTTTCCGAAGGGTGAACTCGAACTCGTGGCTCCAGCAACCCCGTGGTTCTCATAGCAGCCAGCCTGGCTATGGCCAGCGTGCACCGAGGACCCGCGATTCGGCTCGCTCTATCGAGTCGATTGGATACACCCCGGTCGAAGACGAACCGGGAGATCACCAGGAACAGTCTCCCGCTGACGATGTTGAGGAGAACCCTGTGCTCGCGCGACTCAAGAAGCAGGGCGCTGTGAGCTTCATGTTGAAGTAGTGTGCATCGATTGAATGAATGAATGAATATCACTGTGAATTGTTGGAAAAGCCGCGATATTGCCAGGCCGTCTTGGTTTCGCTTGCAAAAATAGCAAATTGACGAGCGACGATCTGCCCGTGTGACGTGGGGGTCGGCAACGCATACAAGTTACGGGCATGGCAGCTGTCTCAAGCGAAGAGCTCCAGGAAGCGTGGCAGAAGGTAAAGAAGATGGGGACACTGCCGGAGGTATCCAACTTTCATCCCATTGTTGCTACTGGATATTGATTTGAGTTTGGGAAGGCGCCAAGTCCAAAGCCACCAACATTCACAGCACGAACACCAATCAAGACGCGGCTGCTGAGCATCCAGCACTACCTGAACGCTCTCGAGTACAACTACACCGGCACTCTCTACTTCGACGTCAACAAAAACCGAAGCTTCAAGTCGATCGTCAACACTGCCAAAGATATTGTAGCCGACATGCTGCCCATTCAGTGTCTTGAGGCTGTGTTCGTCGCTGGATATCTCACTGCGAATATTCCCGAGCTAGAACGATTCCCCATCAGCTTCAAGTCGGAATGTGGCAACTCAGTCCACCGCCACATCGTCTTGGCGGTGCGACACCAGCTGAACAAGTGGGGAGCTCTTGGACTCAGCCGCAGCGAGAAGCTCATGTACAAGGAACTGCGCTTCAACTCACTGAGCGAACTCATTCAAGATTTTCGCCACGGCTTCGAGAGTGTGTGCCACACGGTCACCAAGATCTACATCGGCTTCCCGTTTCCGCATGACATCCACTCGTCCGAGAAAGTCGAGTGGCGCGTGCTGAACGTCGGCGTGGATGCGGACAACTGGAGCGAGGTAGCGTCTCACGTCGACGGCTTTGCGAAAGAGGCGTTGGATGTGCTCGCGTTCAAGAGGATAAAAGGCGTCCTGCCAAGCAGTTTCCAGACCAAGTACCCACTCCACACACCAGAGAAAGAGCCTGGAAAGAAGTCCCCGGACCAGCGAATGGCACTGCACAGTGCGACCTTCGAATTTCCGACCATGCCTGGAGAAAGTGGCTCAACGACGTCTCCGCCGGAGGCAGTCCAGTCCGACGGTCTTGAGAAAGACAATCAACCGAAGAAGAATCCGATATTGGTCGCACCAGACCATCTTGTATTCAAGCGTGCTCTAGCGGTGAGTGATACCCGTCCGGCCAAGGCTTTTTGGCATTTATACTTACCAATAGATGTGCAGAACCAAGCTCAAGCGCTGCCGTCGAACGTATTCCTACAGAACACAACGGCGTCGGCATTCACAATTGAAGTCGAAGAGCCTTCGGGTCAGCTCGAGATCGTCACGAAGTCGACGCATTCGTTTTCGACACCGGAAGAGCAGGCAGCAAAAAGTAAAAGCACCTCAGTCTTTCGCGTTTCTGCAGTCGGTGTTGAGTGCGTTTACAGGCCCTGAGTTGATTAACTGATACAATTTTTTCCCTTCTTCCAGAAAGGCATGATCGTCATTGCCATTCGATGCAAGCCAGCTTCTGCGATCCTGACGGAATCCGCAGCTGCCACTGTCTCGGTCGCCGAGCCACCGAGGAAGAAGGGCGTAGAGCTCAAGCGAAACCGAACACCGCGAGGGAACATCGCGTCTCCACAGAAATCAGAGCAAACCAAAGTCGTCGCTGCGATAGGTCCTCAAAAACTGGTCGTGTTCTTCCGATGCACACGAGTGCTGAGGGACACCGAGGAACAGGCAAACGAACGAGAAAGCGCCGAGACGTACGTGAGCGAGCTGCCATTCACAATCGTATCGTGACAAGTCTAGAGTCTATAATCAGTGCAACACGACCAAGCAGTGTTCCAAATTACTCGGGAATCCTGCTAATATGATTGTGCCTTGATTATTCCGCAAGACGGAGAGTCATGTGGATGTTTGCGACTGCTTCGACGTCATCGAGACTGTCGCATGCTAGACGATAGGCTCCAACTGGGAGTTGGCTCGGCATAGCGAGATTGCTGAAGACAGCGACGCCTGCCGTGTTTGCAATGACGATCTCGTCAGCGAGTACTTCTTCACACGGCGGTGCTGAGTCCGATGTATCAGGTGAGGTAGATTCTTCTTCAGGATTCTGGACGGCATCAGTCATTGGACTTTCCTGCACGATCGCAAACTGGCACTGTCCTGAAGTTACAGTCGCCTCGGCAGATCCATCCAGATTCTGGGTTGGATTCGGATAGTCCCCAGCCAACGCGGACGATGCTTCATAAAGCCTTAGCCGGACCCTGCGTCCCGACTCACCTTTGACTATGGGTGCTGACTCGTCCGCTGGCGTTTCGAAGAGACTGGCGACCGCGAGGACAGGGAGGCGTGAGCCAGCCTTCTTGTCGACAGTAATAGAGTCGGGGGCATTCTGGTAGATGATGTTCGATGTCTCATTGTTCCTATCACTTTCGCCCACGAGATCTGCAGGCTGGACGATCTTGAACGCGAGCGTCTTGGTTTCGGCTAGAACAGCAGGCTCGATTAGTGATGAATAGCGAGTAGTTATCGACGTCGACTTCGCACCAATGGGTTTACCGTGTGACCAGACACCGTCGTAAACGATCGACGTCGAATTTCCGCTTAAACCGACACCGTGGCCACATCGTTGACCGTCAAACCACTCACCTTCGTACAGCACTAAGCCTTGCTGACTTTTGAGAATTCCACGGCCGCACATCTTTCCTTCTAACCAATCACCGTCGTAGATACTTGTGTCAGCACCAAACTTAATTCGTCCGTTCCCATGTGGCTTATGGCGATAGAAATCTCCGCGATAGACACTGCCGTCGACCGTTCGCAGCTCACCAAGACCTTGCCTCTCGTTGTGGACCCAATGGCCTTCATAAACCTCACCGCTCGCTGCGATGTGGACGCCTTCTCCATATCGCTCTCCACCGCGAAACTGCCCGTTGTACGTGGACCCGTCGGGCCATCGTCGCAACCCAATCCCTTCGATCTCTCCGTCGAGGAATTCGCCTTCGTATGATCCTCCATCAGGAAGGGAAAAGACGCCTCGGCCGTGCATTCGTCCCTTCTTCCACTCCCCCTCGTAACGAAAACCTCCACTCGGGAACGTGTAGAAACCATGGCCATCGCGCAGTCGCTCTCGGTACTCTCCGACGTAGGCCTACAGTCCAGGCTCAAGTGAGCTGCATCGAACGCCTTTGGCATCGGCCGAAGATACACGGTACCATGCTGGTAGGGCGTGTCGAGTCACGCGCCTCTTCGGGTCAAATGGTAAAAGTCCAACTGTCGAGCACCAGCGACAACTGCATAATTGCAATACAACTTCTAACTCTCTTCCACATTCATACTACCGACCCAAGATGCGCAGGAGCATCACTCCATGAAGTGCTCCATGGCCTTCTCGAAGACGACGGCCATCACCGCAAAGCCCGCCGCTCCCTTGGCCGTTTGCTTCATCAAGACTACGCAGGCACGGACATACAAGAGCAGAGAGTAAGATCCCGCTGTGTGAGAATGCGCTCGATGGCGGACTTACTCTGTGGTCCCATTTGCCTCGCCGACCACGCCGAGAGCATGCCACCAGCGACGCCGCCGGCGATCATCGGGTTCAGCACGTCGTGGGCCGCTCGCTCGCGTTCAATGGCGCACTCGAGACCGGCAAACACGAAGCCCACCATTGCGAAGTCCTGCCAGCGCGCAATCAGTCTCGAGCCATCTCCACCGAACAGGGTCAGCTACACGTGCCTTGGCGAAGTAGACGCTTCGCGAGTACATGGACTGGAACGACTTGCGGAAGCCATGCGCTAGCTGCGAAAGCACACCGCCACTGCATCAGCACCAACGACCGAGCGATCGCATCGAATCCCCGAGCCAACGGACCTGCTGGCGCATGGTCTCGCCCACGATCTCGCCGTGCGCGCCTTCGAACGTGCCGAGAAACGTGCCGAGCCCGACACCCATGCCCACGCCGGCGACCGACGCGACGACCGACTTCTTAAGACAGTCCTCGCGCGACTCATTCACGAACTTGGCCACGCGCAGCAGCACGAGCTCGGGCACCTTGGCCGGCTCCATCCTGGCCCAGCAATAATTGCCAATGTTGACGCAGTTCGTAACTGCTTCACCTGAATTGTTAAGGTAGCTCCTGGGTATCAATCCTGGGTATCAATTTAGAAAGCGTCGCTCCATCGCTGCCATCACCAAAGTTCCCGCCACATATGCGGATCCGCCTGCGCGCCCCGGGCGACGAGGGCGAGGCGCCACTGCCGCAGCGCCCGGCGTCGGCGCAGACGTCGCCGCACACGCCAAAGCGCGTCCCGCAGCTGGACGTGCGGTCGCCCGATTTCATCGAGCAGCGGCTGGAGAACCTCAAGAAGAAGCAGAATTGGCTCTCGTACTTGGATCAATACGTGCGCGACCACCCAGAGGACGACGACGACGAGAATGCAGAGAGGAAGCCTGCTGGTGAAAATGCTGACGTCGAGGAAGAGGACGAGGCATGTGGGACACGCACGCTATTATATGATGGAAGGGGATGCTAACTGCTGCTGCTTGGCGGTAGAGCGAAGAGGACATCGTGGAAGAGGACGAAGGACCTGGATTCATGAAGTCGCTCGCTTATGCGGTTGGCGTCGTGGCATTGACGCCCGTGTGGGCGGTGACGTTTCCGCTGCTGCGAGACAAAGGAGCCGAGTAAGTCTGCACTTGCGGTTGAGTATTTCGATTACTGGGCATTGATGTCATCGGTTGCAATAGCTTCTGGCCGTTGGAGAGTCGGTCGCTGTGGGAGCTGTACAAGCGGTCGCTCTCGCTGCTAGCGTTCGTTGTGCTTGGAGTCGAGCTCCTGTACTACATCGTGTGCAAGGAACTTCCCGAGTGGAGTCGGGACACGTGGTATATCATCCAGGTCGAGCTCGAAGATATGTTGGAAGCAACGAGGTCATGCCGCGCCGCCGTGTCTCGGGGCAACGAAGTTCTTCTTCGCGAGTTGTGTGCTCCGATCGTCATTGATATTGCGGTACTGCAATTCACGGCTTGGGCCATGGTGAAGACCCATCGGCGATGGGGACGCGTTCTTCTAGTTCTCATTGCAGGGCTACTCTTCTTGGATGCACCCGGTAAACTGAATCTGGCGCTGCAGCCGTTGCCAGTAATCACGGGTATCGACCAGCCGTACGCACTAATCGATGAAGAGATTCTGGTGAGTGGAGCGACCTTCTGCTAGATGAAGTCGGGCACGGAGTTAATCGCTCAAACTTGTTTTAGGTGGCATTCAATGGTAAAAACTTGCAACCCGGTGGCACTATTGCCTGGGTATCGTACTGGGGATGCGCGAGCACCTCCCCTGTTGCGTCATGCGACCTTCAGTTCCCTGCGACCTTCGACAAAGGGTTTGCGGCGGTGACGTTCACATCATTAGATCATTACATTCCATGCTACCGGAACCCTCCCAACCCTCTCAAAGCTGAAGACTTCCAGTGCTTTGAGAATCTTCGATTGCCTGTCAAGGATAGAGAAAGCATCCCTGGGTGGTCAAGAGCAAAGCCGAGAGTTAGTGGTCCAGCTCGGAAAAAAGAAGCGCCATTGCCATCAGCGGAGATACCAGAGGAGACGCCGCGGCACGAACGTCCAGAGGAAATCGCGTATGCCAGGCGATTGGTTGAAGAAAACGAGCGGGTCAAAGGCTCAGGAGGACAATCAAAGGAGAAGAGTGGGAAACGACCGTCCAAGCGATCCAAGAAGAAGGTCAAGTCAGTCTCAGTCGATGCCACGACTGGGGACTCGAAGGAAGAACCTAGATGAGTGCCTGGTGTTGAACACTGACGAGCTATATACCACGCTGAAATACTTTTTGTTCACAAAACCTGTCCTTAGGATGACAGCACCCGTTCGTGGACTACACGACTGAGTCGTTCGGAGCGTTGTTGTCTCCGCCGACGAGGGCCTCCCGGATAGCTTCAGCCAGGCGTGACAACTTGGCAGTCTCCTGGTCTGCGGCTTGGGCGGCCAGTTCCAGTTGTTTCTCGTGGAACAAACGCTGTTGCTCCATCATTTTCTCCTTTTGTGCTAACTCACGCTCGCGCAGCTCGACTTCTTTCTTAAACTTGGCCTTCTCGAACTCGAGCCGCTCGCGATCGATGGAGAGTTGTTCGATGAGATGCTTCTCGTAGTCGAAATGGCCTCGTGTACCTGCTGCGACCAATCGGTTATTTCTTTTCCGGAAGTGCGGCAGCTCCTCAACGTCCGAGAGGCCAATCTTACCACTGTATGCCTGCCACCAACACGAAAAGAACAAGAAGAAGGACACGTGAGGATCTTACCGCAGTCCACACATGCAGCGCTCGGATACGAACCATAGCGGTTGAGAAGTGGTGTCCCGCGGGTCCGGTCGTCGTGGTGATCGCGCCGTTGCCCGAGCCTTGCTGCGCGTCTGCAAGCCCAGTGTGAATTGACTGGGCCTGCGTTTGTGCGTACGCCATATCCGAGTCTCCGTGGAGACCCGAGCCACCGAGGACGACGTCGTCGATCGGCAGGCCGTCATACTGGAAGTCTCCGTGCATCTGCAAGTACCGCGAGCGGATCGACTCTTGCTTGGGCAGCATCTCGTACTCGCCCCAGCGGCGCGGGTGGGCGCCGAGCAAGTGGCTGCGGATGTTGTCGACGCGGAAGGCGCGGAAGAACTTGGTCGTCGTGAGCGAGCGGCGGCGGCGCTTCTTGGTGTCGCCGCCGGCCTCGGTCTCCTGCTGCAGCAGCTGGTCGTACTTGCCTTCGCGGCCAAAGGCCTTGCAAAAGCCACACATCGCGAGCGTCACGTCGTTGGTCACCGAGTCGCGCTCGATCGCGAGCAGCCCGAACTCCATCTCGTACTTGTTCTGCCAGTTGTGGCGCCGCGAGCGCTGCTGCTGCGCGGGCGCCTGCTTGGCGCGCTTGCCGTCCTTGAGCTCGTCCTTGCCGACGCCGTAGTCGTCGTCCTCATCGTCGTCGTACTCGTCCATGTCGCGCTTGCGGCGCCCGTCCGAGTCGCTCGCCGTCGCATCGTCCAGCGCGATGAGCGGCTCGCTCACGGGCGGCAGCGCCCCGTCGCTCGCACGCGCCAGCATGGTGAAGCGGCGCCAAAGGCGTTTGAACTGCGAGCAGCTCTTTGGGGGAATGGAGTAGAGCTCCTCCATTTGAGGGAGGGAATGCCTGGAATGATGTGGTCTACGCAACAGGATACATGCCTGATTTAGTCTCCAAATAGAGTGAAAGAGTACTGAAGTTGTGTGGTTAGCGAGAGAGAGTGTTGGTGTTTGAGCTCGAGGAGATCTCTCTCATGAGGAGGTGGGTATACGGCGTGCTGGCGGCGCTGCTGGCGCTCGCGGGCGGCGGCGTCTTCGTCTACGACGCGCTCTACGACGACTACTCGTCGCTCAGCCACTACGAGGTACGCGCCTTGGTCGCTTGCATCGTCCAGCGCGACGATTGAGGTTCTGTGGGATGCGCCATCAGGCTCTCGGTGTGGCGCCCACGGCGTCGACGATCGAGATCAAGCGCGCATTCCGGGAGTTGTCGCTGCGCTACCACCCAGACAAGGCCTCTTCCGACCTGAACACGAGGCGCTTCCATCGGATCTCAGGTAATGTCCTTCCACTCTCTGTTATACTACTGATGAGTCAGCTAAGTCGTTTTGCTGGGTTATTAGATGCCGCTCAAATTCTCTCAAACGAGGAATCTCGCCACGCGTACGATCTGCAATTGAAAGAAGATCAGCGCATGCGATCGTATCAAGAAGACCTCGCGTGGAAACGTGTCCGCTTCTTGCCGCCTTCGCGAGCTCTTGGAGATGTCGTGTCATTCTATGTTACCG
Source organism: Pythium scleroteichum (assembly GCA_023335855.1). Classification (NCBI taxonomy): domain Eukaryota; phylum Oomycota; class Peronosporomycetes; order Pythiales; family Pythiaceae; genus Pythium; species Pythium scleroteichum. The sequence continues at coordinate 86,162 of JAADVR010000036.1, read as the reverse complement.
AGTTCCCGTGGCACCTGCTCGGGCTGGTCATTCTTCTTCTTGATCTCCGGCTGTTCACGAAAGCGCTAGTTCTCCTTGGGTGTGTGGTCTTCGTATTCGATCTCCTCAGTCGCGTTCTCGACCGGATTCTCCGCATTGCCCGACCCAATCACGCCAGTGTTGCCAAGGAAATCAAAGACGAATCTCTACGAGCAGCTCGCGCTCGCCAGCAGAAAATTCTGCAAGAACAATCAGTCGCTGCCCAAGCGCTGCTTCGTAAGCGGAAATCCGAGCGGCTCGCGCGCACCGAAGCTGCATTACAGTAGGCAATGCTTGATGCGACCGTGCTCATCAACATCCAAGCGACTTTACACCGACCCTTAGCGATAACCACTTCATTTCTGGGTCTTCGATCGATAATCTCCCAGCCTTCCAGCAGTAGACCAGTCAGAGACCATCCGTAGTACCGCGAGAACCCCAACAGTCCGTGGTGGTTGAGCCCCATGCCCTGCTTTTGAAGTTGATGGACTACCACGTTTTGCTCTTTGACTTTCATTGACGGTGCGAAGGACGATGCCAAGCGCACAAGTGTCGCCATCGATCCGTTCGGCATGACTCGCTGGCTCTTTCGGTGGAGGTAGAGCGGCACAATCGCGGATAGAACACCAAGCCAAACCGAAACACCGCACGTCGCAAGTAGCTTGGACATTTCATAGTTGGCATCGCCCATGATATCGGGAGTAACTAGTCGAACGCCGAACACAAGAGCCCACGCAGCGATGCGCAAGCGAGCGTTGTTGAACCACGGATAATACTCGCGATGACGACTCAATTGGTTCACCGAATCGAAGCCAAGCCGAATGAACCAGGTCGTACTTTGGACACAATGATATCGCGAATGATCTTCGGGTAGAGACGGACTTCGTTCTCATCCATGACGATCGGGTCTGCCGGCATGTGGTACGCTACCATGAGCGGGATGGAGCTCATCGTCATCAGCAGAACCTGCGCGAAGCTCAAAACGCCAACACTCTGGAAATTGAATTGCGACGCCACCCAGAAGCTCACGCATCGGAACTGTGTGACCTTATACGCGACCACAACGCGACGAAGAAACCCCAGTGCGATGCAGCAGGAGATGGAGTTGAGGACCCAACTGATGGACCAGTTGCTCCAGATCAAGTACCGGAGCCCTTCTGACTCGTACGCGACACGGCTCCGCGTGACGCTGCTCGGCTCGACCCAGCAGCGCGTGCTTTCGTTTAGATACCGCAGCTCAAGTGTGCGGAAGCAAATCGTCGAGTTGCGGTAAGCCACAATCGCTGAACTCGGCGGGGCGATGGCTTGCCACAGTTTGAGCATGCCAGCCGTGAAGGCTGTCGGTCGCCAATACACAGGAGAGCCGACAATTTCGAGGCCAGCTGGTGTGCTAGGCGAGCCGAGAAGCTGTGTGGATTCGGTGGGATGGAAGGATCAGAGCGAGTGATGGATATCCCATGGATCGCAGACTTACCATCTCTTTGGGGATCTCGACCATGTCGACGCCCTCGCCAGCGTCGAGGCCATCTTCGCGTACAACTCAGCGTGATCGTCCAGCGCGCGTAGGATAAACTCCCTCACGCTCGGGTAGAATGCCGCTGTTATCTTGGGCAGCGTGTTGGTCTCAGCAGTCACGTTGTTGGTGTGGAAACCGACTTTGCACTGCGCGCTGTCGAGAAAGTGGAAAGTGGACGAGACCGTACTCGGTCGCGACGAAGAGCGGGAACGGCGCGTTATACTCGCTCAGGATCATCTGTGCAGTACGGTTCCGACCCAAGTAGGTGATCATCACTTGCAGCAGCGGGACGACCACCCACGCACTGCCGTCATCTTTGCCTGTATTAGAAGAACCCTGTCAGCTTCTACGTCCACGGACAGACCGAGAAGGCCACACGTACGGTCTGTCGCGCTAGTGCTGTAGGGGAAGGCGTACCGAGCTCCGTTCATGGTCTCCCCCACCAACACATTGCGCTTGATCATGTTGACGAACCACGCGCGCGCGCCGCCGTTTGTGTTGCTCATGAAAACAAGGTACGACGGCTGGCCCGACATCGTGAGCAGACTGAGCCACATGATCTTGACGAGCGTCTTGTAGAACGCGCGGTGGCAGCGCGTGAGCGAGTTGTCGTCCAACGCGACTCCCGTCGCCTCGATATCGATGTGCTCGGCTAACGCAAAGAAAGGCTCGTCGCTGGACTGCTCGAGACGCTGGAACCAGGAAGCAAACTTGACCTCGTCGTCCCACCAGGTATCGCGCCGAGGCGAATCTCTGCCTCCTGCTGGAAGTTCGGCAAGTTTCCAGACGCCCATTGTGTTGCCCCACCAGTCTGGCTTGAATGTATTGAGTCCCGACATGGCACCACCTAGTATGGAGAACGTCATGGAATCGTACGGGGCCGCGGAGTGAGAAGAGAGCCCGGGAACTCTGTCGCTTGCACCACAAGCGAGTAGTACGTCTCCATGGTCTGGAAGTCTTCGGGCGCGAGCAGCTGGTGAATCGTGTCGATGTCGAACGAGCCGGCGGCTTCGAGTTGGTCGCGCACAGCGCGGTTGCCGACGACGATCGCGATGACGCGCTGGAGCAGCGGCACGACGTCGCGGCCCTCGATCTCGATCTCCTGGAGCGAACTGTTGGCGACGGCCGCGTCGAACACGTAGCTGCCCGTGTCCGTGTTGGTCGTGTCGACGCGCAGCGTTGGGAGGTTGATCATCAGGACGTTTTTGATCGAGATCGCCAGGGCCCACGCCACGTAGCAGTAGATGACAAGGATGCCGGCGCGCCGGCTCAGCGGCGGGATGGACTGGCGCGTCGACGCGAGCGAGGCGGTGCTGGGCTTTCGCAGCGCGTGGGTCTCCGCGCAGCCCTCTCGCGGCATCGTGTCTCGCTGCCGTTCGCTGAGACAGTGGCCAACTGACGACGCAAGACCAGAACGCCGCGAGAATTATTGATAGCCCCGGCAGACGTCCCTGGAAGCTGACGCATGCTGCCCTTTCCCGGATGGAGGCTTCTGATTGGTGGATTCATTCTCGTCATGGCCCAATCAGAATGCGATAAGAGCTCGGAGGTGGAGCCAATCGGCGAGAAAGGCGGCCATCTCCGCCAAGAGATGGGCTGACGGACTATTTGATTGATCAAACCGTCCCGCGGCCATGGCGTCGGCCGACGCGCCGCGCCGCAGCTCGCAGGCCGCGACGGACACCGACGACGCGACGGGCAAGCACAAATACGACTCGCCGTTCGACGCGAGCCTCGCGGCCGCTCGCAAGCGCGCGCAGCACGAGAAGCTCTGGGAGATGTTCGCCACGTACGCGCTGCAAATGTCGTCCGAGGACCCGACGCGCATGCGCATCAAGAACGTCTGCAAGCTGCTCCAAGACTGCGGCGTGATCGACGGCTCCCACTCGGAGGAGGCCAAGCTGGTCGAGAAGGAAGTCAAGATCGTCTGCGAGTCGTTCCTCAAGCTCACGCCGAGCGACCGCGACAACACCAAGCGCATGGACTTCACGGCGTTTCTCGGGCTGCTGCTGCACTTTGCCCAGATGAGTGGCGACCAGGACCCGTCGGGCGCCTACGACTCGCTCGTGCGCACGTGTCTCGAGAAGCAGCAGAAGCCGCGCGCGCGCACGCCCGTGGCCAAGGAGCTGCAGGCGTGCAAGAAAGTGCTCCAGGCCTTCGACGAGCCGCTCGGCAAGCTCTTCACCTACTTTGCGGCCATCAGCCACGCCAAGATCGAGAAGCTCGACCGCAAAATGGCGCAGCTGAGCCCGCCGCACATGGGCTACGCCGAGTGCCTCGCGTTCGCGCGAAAGTACGGCATCATCGCCCACGGCGTGCTCACGACGACCGAGTTTGCGACCATCTACATCGACTCGCTGGCCAAGGCCCCGGCCGTCGAGTACGAGCGCGTGCTCACGTTCGACTGCTTTGGCGAGCTCATGGTGCGCGTGTCGCGGCGCGCGTGCCCGGGCGAGCATCTCGCCCCGGACCGCCGACTCAAAGGGATCTTCCAGCTCATGTGGCTCGCGTCGTCGTCCACGTCGCCGCGCGCGCTCCAGATCACGGACGTGCTCAAGACCGACAAGGTCGACGTCACGAAGCTCTTTCTTCTCCACTTTGAGAAGTTCTGGAAGCGAGACAACTACGACAACTACGTCGGCGACCGCGGGGCCGCGACGACGTCGGGCTCGGAGATCGACGCCGTCGGGCTGAGCCTGGACGCGAGTCTTGGCGGGCCTGGTGGCAGACTCCCTCCGGGAGCCCCCACGACATCCTCGCCTCCGCGTCGCGGCGTCACCAAGCGACTGAGTCTGTGCGTGCAGCCGACGGCCTTGAATGAGAACGGCCAGCCCAGGGCGATCCAGAGGCGGTTCTCGATCCAGGCGCCGGCGTCGCCGTGAGGCGTGCCACAAGAACCAGTTTTGCTCGTCGTACGGCTAGAAACACACGCATTTGTCTATTCATCAGTGTCGGTTTCTCTCCCTTTCTCTCTCTCTCGTCTCTCTCTCTCTTATAATGAGATGGGCTGCATGAGCGTGAAGGCGCCCGTGCCCACTCGCGGTGGCTGGCCCATGACGAGCCGCGAGGACGAGCCTTCGAGGTCGTCGTGGAGTCCGTTCAGCGCGGCCTCGGTCAGGAACCGCATGGACGTCTCGAACGTGATCTGCTGGAACGGCGAGCCCTTGTTGGTCATGCCCATGCGGTTCATCGGCATGTAGCCGCCCGTGTTGGTCATGTAGTCGGCGATCAGACTCAGGTGGCGGTAGTCCACGCTGATGCCGTAGACCCCAAAGACGTCGTTGATCTGCTTGGAGATGGACGCGCGCGCGGCCTCGACGCCGTACGTCTGCAGCACCTGGTAGATGTCGTTGGTCATGAGCTGGTTCACGTCGAGCAGCTCGTCGAACGCCCAGATCTCCTCAAAGTTGAGACCTTCGGTTTGCACGCACGGCGTCTCCTCCTGCGCGTCGCCGATGCGCTGCTGGATCAGGTAGCAGCGCGTGATGCCCGGACAGTGGCGCACGAGCACCTGGCGCGCCACCTTCTCCACGAGCGGCACCATGAGCAGCGTCTTGGAGTGCGTCGGGAAGCGCAGGCGCAGCTCCACGTAGTTCTGCTTGCGGTTCGCGCCGCAGTACACGAAGCACGCCTTCTTGCGCACGCTCACCGGCACGCTGAGCGATTCGAGACCGTTCGACAAAAAGTCCTTCTTGCCGCTGGCCGTCGCTGGCGCGTCCGAGTCGCTGTCGCTCGAGTCCTCCGTGTCGCTGCCCTCGGGGCGAGCCTGCTTGCCGGCCTTCTTGGCCTTGGCCTTGGTCGTCGTCGCCTCATCGTCGTCGTCGTCCTCCTCCTGCTCACGCAGCATGCGCTGCTCGTCCTCGTCGGCCTCGCCGTAGCCACGCGATTCGTCGCGCGCGCCGAAGCGCAGCGTGCCCTGCTCTTCGTCGTCCTCGTCTTCGTCGTCGTCCTCGCTCTTCTTGCTCTTCTTGCCGCCGATCGCGCCGGCCGCGACCTCGGCGACGCTCGACACGCTGGCCGTGTCGCCCGCCTTCTTCATCTCACGCGAGATGAGCGTGAGCAGCTTGCCGATAAAGCTGCTGGCGACCGTGCCGTACACCTCTTCGCTCTTGAGCCCGAACGCGCGCGCGATCTCCTTCATGCTGTAGAGCGTCAGGCGGATGGTGTACTCGCGCACCCAGAGCACGCCGTTCTCGCTCTGCTTGAACTCGTCCACGACCTGGACGCCCTCTTTGTGTTGGATGAGCTCGCTGAGCGCGACGCGGTTGAGTCGGCGCTCCACTTCCTTGGCGCGGTCGTTCGGGATCGACGGCCGCAGCGGGATCGTCATCATCGGCGTCGACATCTTCTGGCTCGCCGTCATGATGATCTCACGCAGACGCGGGATACCGAGCGTGACGTTGGCGGCACCGTGGCCGGCCAAGTGGAACGTGTTGAGCGTCATCTGCGTCGACGGCTCGCCGACACTCTGCGCGGCGATCACGCCCACGTTCTCGCCCGGCGCGGCCATGCTGCGCATGTAGTTGACCCAGACCAGCAGCTGGAACGCGTCCGGCCCGACCGCGTGCTTGGACTGCATGACCGAGCGGTCGATCTCGCTCTCGGCGTCGCCGTTGCTGTGCTTCTTCTTCGACTTTTTCGACTTCTTCTTGGAGCCACCGAGCTCGAGGCAGTTGGTCGGGTTGCGAGCGTTGTAGCTCTCGAGCTTGCTCTGCAATCGCTCCGAGATGAGACCGACGTGGTCGTTCAGCGGCAGCGCTTGCATCACCGGGTCCTCGGTCGCTGCCTTGATGATGTCCACGCGGCCAGACATGGCCATGGTCAGGTTGTCGGCGCGCTTGACCTTGAACTTGGCCGTGCGCGGCACGTTGAAGGCCTTGAGACCCGTGTCCACGTACCGGATGTCGTACTTGCTGTCGCGTCCGTCTTCGTGCTGCTCCACGAGCGCCAGAATCTCGGCGGCGAACCATCCTTCTTCGATGCTACCGCGCTTCCACTTGGTCTCGCCCTGCTTGAGGCGGCGACACATGACGCGCACACCCGGCTGGAGCGCGCTGCTCGAGCTGTGGAAGTCGTTCTTCTTGGCCACGCGCGCCTCGGCGTGCAGCTGGAGCGGCTTCATGATGTCGAGCTTGGTCTTCTCGAAGAACTTGGCGTCGATGCCGTACTTGTGCGAGATGCTGCGGTGGTTCATGGCCTGGAACGAGAACTCCGAGTCCTTGCCCGAGAGCAGCGCGCTCTGCATCGGGTCCACGCCGTCCTCACCGTACAGGAACTGCACGACGTTGCCGTCCGAGTTGCGCACGGTGTGGTCGTAGCCGACCTGGAGATCTTCCATGTGCTTCATGAGACAACGCTGCAGGTAGCCACTTCGACTCGTCTTGACAGCCGTGTCAACGAGACCTTCACGCCCAGCCATACAGTGGTGGTAGTACTCCTGCGGGCGCAGACCGGTCAAGAAACGATCCGTGATGTAGCCGCCAGCACGCGGCGCAGGATCGAACGGCTCGTACGACGGCAGCGAGCGACCGCTGCAGAGGATCGGCACTCGGCGACCCTCGAGCGCCTGCTGGCCGAGACCACACGAGATCTGAGAGTGGTTCACCATCGAGCCCTTGGCGCCCGTGAGCACCATGAGCGAGAACGAGTTGGCCGGGAACGGCTTGGACTGGCCGCTCGGCAGACACGTCTTGATGATGTCCGAGTTGGAGCCGTGCACGCAGCCCATCATGTGCGCGTCGAGCGCCGCGGCGTTCGCGGCGGCATCCGGACCGCAGAGCAGCACGCGCATGCGCTCGCGGATCTGCTCACGCTCCTCCTCGTTCATGCGGCGCTTCTTGCCGCCGTTGAGCTCCTCAGACTTGTGCTTCTTCTCCAGCAGCTCGGTCAGTCCGGCGAACTCGGCGTACGCCTCTTCACCGTAGATCTCCGAGTCCACGACGACCTTGCGACGGCGCTTCTCGGCCGGACGGTTCAGCGTCAGATCCTCAAGCGCACACGTGTGGCCAGCGAACTGCAGGTAGCACGTGAACAGGCGGCCGAGGGCCGTGAGCAGATCCGCGGCGATCCGCGCGCCGTAGATCTCGTACGCGGCGTGGACGAGACCGTTCATCGACGCACCGAACTGGCTCTTGTCGAGCACACCCTGGAGCAGCTCGCCGTCGCGGAAGATGACAACGTGCTCGCCGTTGAGGTTACCGTAGAGATCGCCCTTGATCTTGGCCTTGCTGTTGAGGTTGAGCTGCGGCAGGCCCTTGGTGAGCAGCTTGAGCAGCGAGGTGATGACCTGCTTGCCCGTCCAGAGCACCTTGGGCTTGAGCATCGCCGGCTGGATGATCTCGATGTGGGCCTTGTCCACACTGATGCCCATGTCTTCCATGCTGGCCCAGGCGTTGAACAGCAGCTGCATGTACATGTCCTTGGTGAGGAACGTGTCTCGCTGCGTGAGCTTGACGCCCGAGTCGACGTGGTCCTGGATGAGGCCTCGCAGCGGCGACCCGTCCGTGGGCACGAGGTACTGGTAGTCGTTGGCGGCGATGTTGTACGCCTCCGAGCGCGCGAGCTCGTTCTGCGGAAAGTGCATGTTCATCTCGTCGCCGTCGAAGTCGGCGTTGAACGTGTTACAGTTGGCGTAGTGCATGCGGATGGTCTGCATCTTGGGGTTCGTCAGCACTCGCGTGACGTGGGCCATCATACTCGGCTTGTGGAGCGTCGGCTGACGGTTCATGAGCACGACGTCGCCAGTTTGCAGGTGGCGCCACACACGCTTGACGCGGTTCTTGCTCGTGCCCTGCGCGCTGGCCGAGCGCGTGAGCAGCGTCTTGCTCAGCGCCTCACGTTGGTGCGGCGAGCGCTTGGACAAGTCGATGAGGCGGCCCGTCTCGCTCTCGACGAAGTTGGCGCCCGGGTGGACGTCCGGCCCATTGATCACGAGCTGACGCATCTCTTCGACATTCCACGGGGTCACTGGCTGCGGGTACGTGAGCGTCTTGGCGAAACGCAGCGGCACACCGATCTGGCTCGTGCTGATGTACGGATCGGGCGAGATGACCGAGCGAGCGGCGTAGTTGACACGCTTGCCCATCATGTGCTTGCGGAAGAGACCTTCCTTCTTCTCGATCACCTGCTTGATGCCAGGCGGTGCGTCGCGCACCTTCGTACTGTCGACGAGCCCGTTCACAGCCGACTGCAGCTCGGTCCAGAGCGTGAGCTTGCGCGCGAGGTTGATCGACTGCTCTTCTTCTTCGTCGCCGTCGCTGTCGTCGTCGCTCGACTTCTGTTGGCGCTGCGGCTGGTAGTTGTCGGTCTGCACAATGCTCTCCGAGATCTGGAGGATCTTGCCGAGCGCCGAGTTTTGCGCGTGCTCGAACATCTTGTCGCCCATGAACACTGGCGGACGGAAACGCGACGGCGCGACAGGCACGACGTTGAGGAAAATCTTGCGCCAGCCTTCGGCTTTGGCGCCGCGCACACGGCCGCTGGCGATGCTGCGATCGCCGTAGAGAAGCTCCATGAGCCCGTCCTCCGTGCGCCACATCATCTGCAGTTGGGACTGCACTTCCAAAGGCGGCAGGAATTTGCTGCCACTCGACGAGTCCTCGGCGTTGGTAAACTTGGTGCCGCCGTCCATGTCGACGTCCGAGTCCGAATCGTCGCCCGAGTTGTCGCCGTTCTCGCGGTCCGAGAGGTTGCCGTGCATCGTGTCGAGCGCCGAGGAGATCGTGAGGTTTTTCTGGCGATTCACCTTGCGCGAGCGAGCGCTGAGCGGCTTGAGGAAGATTTTCGCGCTGGCATCTTGGCGGATGCCCGGCGAGATGGCTCCGCAGTTTTCACACTTGGCCTTCATGCCCTTGAGGAATTCCGTGGTGAGCTTGTTGCGCTGCACTTCGAAGACGCGCGGCAGCGGCTCGAGCTTGCGGTCCCTGTCTTTCACGGCAGAGAGCGCGAGGCGCTCGTACTCGTCGAGGATGGCCTGCTGGCGCTGGAACGTGCGCGCCGGCGGCTCGTCTTCGACGCCGTTGCGCTGCTCGAGCAGCTCCGAGAGTATGGCCGCCTCCTCGTAGAACCCGTTGTCGAGCAGCAGGATCTTGACGCGCAGCACGCGCGAGCGCGCCGACGCCGTGCGGAACTTGTGGCACGTGAAGCACTTGCGCTTGAGGATGTTGAGCATTTGCCCAAAGAGCACCGGGTTGTACACGGGTACGGGCAGCTCGATGTGGCCCAAGTGGCCCGGGCACTCTTTCTGCGTCTGGTGGCACGTGGGGCAGAGCACATTGTAGTCGACGGGCCCGAGCGCCGGGTCGTAGAGGCCGCCGATGACGGCGTTGTTGAGCGCGTCGTACGAGATGCGGCTCGTGAGCTGCTTGACCGAGAGGTCGCGGATCTCGTCGTCGCTGTAGAAGCCGAAGGCGACCTCGCGCACCTCGTAGCGCAGGATCGTCTGGTCCGTCGCCGACTCCATGGCCGCGCAAGCAAAGCGTCAATGGTGCGTAGCTCTTCGCGGCGAAGGGATCCACTGGCCGACCGGTGCCGAGGACACCGGTTACGTAACCCATCGTGCAAGGAGACCAGTCGATTTTCAGCCTATGGTAGGCCGTCTACTTTTATTGGCCAATGGAGGTCGTGATATTCTTAGCTATGTGGAAGAAGACCATGTGATTGGATAGAAATATAAATGTAGCCATATGAAAAAGAGTGATGGGTCACATTCGTTTACTATGAGCAGCTCATGGCGCTGGCTCGTAGAGGCCGCAGTCGGCGATGACCACAGGCTCCAGCGGCTTGTCGCCCTTGTCCTTCTCCGCGCTCTCGATCTTGCGCACAATGTCCATGCCCTCGACGACGCGGCCGAAGACGACGTGCTTGCCGTCGAGGTGCGGCGTCGGCACGGTTGTGATGAAGAACTGCGAGCCGTTCGTGCCCGGGCCAGCGTTGGCCATCGACAGCAGACCGGCCTCCGTGTGCTTGAGGCGGAAGTTCTCGTCGGGGAATTTTTCGCCGTAGATGCTCTCGCCACCCGTGCCGTCACCGCGCGTGAAGTCGCCACCCTGGATCATAAAGTCCTTGATCACGCGATGGAACGTGCTGCCCTTGTAGTGCAGCGGCTGGCCCGTCGAGCAGTTGCCCTTCTCGCCCGTGCACAGCGCGCGGAAGTTCTCGGCAGTCTTTGGCGTAATGTCCTTGTACAGCTGCATGACGATCTTGCCCGCCGGCTTGTCGCCAATGGAGATGTCAAAGAAAACCTTCGGGTTGTTTGGGTCAGGAGTCGGCTCGACCTCAACCGCAGACTTGTCGTCGTACATCGAGACCTTGTTGAAGAGACCGCCAAAGACGTTCTTCTCCTTTTCACGCGCCTCCTTCATCTTCTGCTTGAGCACGTCAAGCTCACGACGCACGTCACGGTTCTGCGGATCCAGCTTGCCGGCAGCGACGAGATCGTCCTTCGCGCGATCGAGCTCGTTCAGGTGCATACGGCCCACACCACGACGGAACAGAGCCTTGACACTCTTGCTGTCATTCGCGAGCGCCTTCGAGGCAACCGAGACAGCCTCCGTGTAATCGCCAACCTTCAAGAGGCACATCGCGCTGTTCAGGTAGCAAGTCGTCTGGAACTCCTTCATCTTCTTCTTGTCCTCCTCCTCAACGTCGTAGAGATCCTCCATGTACGAAGCCGCTTCATTGTACTTGGCAGCAGCCTCGGCAAACTTCTTCTCCTTGAACAGCTCCGTGCCCTGCTCCTTCAGCGACGCGCCCTCCGCAAGCTTCTCGTCCGTGTCCATCTCCCACATCTCCTTCTTCTTCGGGCTGAAGCCGAGGAGCTCAACATCAAACTTGAGCGTCGCGTTGGCCGGAATCTTGGGCGGGCTGCCGTTCTCGCCGTAGGCGTACTCGGCCTTACACGTGAGCACCGCCTTCTCCCCGACCTTCATGGTCGCAAAGCCGAGGTCCCAGGCCTTGATCACATTGCCGCGGCCGATCACGAACTTGAACTCCGAGTTGCGGTCGCGCGAGCTGTCGAACTTGGACCCGTCGAGCAGCGTGCCCGTGTAGTGCGCTGCAGCGTGTCGTCAGAATCCGTCGGATCGCTTTCGCCATTCCACTGCCAGAAGGGGACTCACCTCGCACCTCGTAGCCCTCGGGCGGCGACTCGCCAGCGCCCTCCTGGTACACGCTCTTGATGACGCCGCCGTCGCCCGAGATGTCGACCTCGCGCAGGAACTGGTGCTCGTCGGCCATGGTGTCTTCTTTACTCGGTGGAAACTCCTGGTGTGGTTGCTCAACGCAAGAATGATCGCGTGAAGAGATCCGACCTCGGAGGTCGGGTCGTGAGGTTATTTACATCCATGCGACGTGGGATATATGCAGATTTGTATTAAACGAGGTTTTATAGAGCTGAAATCGAAGCTTCGATGCCGATCGGGATTGCCAGGCAAGCCATGTGTCAAAGCCGTGTGGGCACGAATGTTCTGGAAGATGCGCTTCGGCCAATTACGTGAAGTGGCGCATGGGCTCGAACGCGAACGCGAAGCGCGGCGGCTGGCCCTCGTGCGACGCCAGCGCCGACAGCTGCGGCGTCCACTCGAAGACGGGGTTGTTGTCGTGCGTGGGGCCGGCCGCGGCGACGCACTCGAGGCGCTGGAGCTTGGCGAGCGTCGTGACCTTGGCGTCGATCGCGCCGTCCAGCGAGAAGTAGGACGGGTCCGTCTCCAGATCGTACCGAGCAGCGACAGCGTGCGAAGCGTGGCCGTTTGAAAGCGGGTCTGTGCACCAGTTGTTGGATCGCATCACGCCCTTGAAATCCTCCTCGGACGTGATGTTGGGCGCGTCGCGCTTGAAGATTCGCGCACGCACACATTCCTCGTGGCTCCAGGACGCGATCCTGTTGCTTGTGATGTAGACCTCCTCGAAGCCTGACACCTGATAGATCTCGGGATAGTACGGCACGTTGTATGAACCCCAGTAGCCTTGCGCATTAATGACGGAGGAGACGTCTTCGACGTGGACGTAGCCAGGAAGCTGCTCGAGCACAGTGAGTCCGTTGTCGCTGAATCCGGACCCCTTGATGAACTTCTTTGTGTCGACAATCATCCACTGGTTGTTGTATGTGCCGCTGTTGTACTTGGCGAATGTCTCCGCCCATGACGGACCGTCCGTCCCGAGGAAATTGGCGATCTTGGACCGCAGCCAGCATGGCACACTGTGCGGGGTGACCAAGTCGTAAAGCGACGGATCAAAAACGCCGTGAGTGGTTTCAAGCACACCCAGACCAGCGCTCGTCATGTACCAGTCGTCAACGGATGAGAGATACCCAGGACTGCTCGACATGCTGATGCGACGGTTGACAGCGGACGAGTGGTCCTCTCCACCTGGGAGCGGCACGTCATAGTGCTTGAAGATGCGGTTCATTGAGGCAAAGGTGTCCCATGTCGCGTGACCCCACACGAGATCGCTGAAGTTGGGCAGGATGCGGATCAGGGCTGAGCACTTCAGATTCTTTATGAAGATGTAGAAGTCCGTCGCAGCAGCCTTGATGCTGAAGTCCTCTTCTCCACTGTCGTCGCTGGCTCTTCCTGATCGCCTTACAACATTCACGAGGTCTTCCAGGTCGCCGTCAGCATTCAACATGAACAGGTCAAGCCGGGACGCTAGAGTGTCCGATTGGGTGGCGGACTGATACCCTGCCACCAAGCCTTCAAATTGAGCAAGAATTGAGCCCATCGACCCCCAATACTCAGCGTCAGCCAAATCAGGGTATTCTTCATGGTGGCGAATCTGCTTGTACATCCAATCCAAGTTCTTCTTGAAGAAGTCGTGCAGCAATCGAACGGTCTCGCTGTCGGTCTCATCGCCGTTGGGGAAGAAAGTTAGGTAGACGTTGGTGAAATGCTGGTCGATGCGATGGTGAGTGAGCACCCCTTCAGCGTAGCCAGCAGCATACATGATCTCCTTTCGTCGAGCACGAGCTCTTTCCTTATCTTCGTACTCCTCTTTGGTGAGGTTGGCTGTCGTCACCCAAAGCTGTGACCATCCAATCGAATGCAGACTGTCGTTGAACGCTGCCCACGCATCCGGGGAGCTGTCAGAGTCAGCGCTGACCGCACCAAATTCTGTCTCAATCTCGCCGGCGCTCGATCGATACACGTAGACTGTCTGAACCTCAATAGTATCAGTAGTCGACGTCTTCACTGCCGCTGGGGCAGTTGTAGGGAGAGACTTGTCAACGGGAATCACGGCAGGAGAGGAATCCCGAGCGAGTCCGAGGAAACCAGCGAGCATCAAAGCAAGAGAGATCCCCAAGAACAGCCTCGTGCGCCCCATCCACCCGTGGCTCTTCTGCACTCGCCAGCGCTCTTCGTCGATGACAGCGGACAGTTCTGCTCGACCGTCATCTTCCTCCAAGAAAGTCCCGTAGCGATCCGACACGATCGGATCTCGCTCGATAGCCATTGTCTTCTCTCTTTGCCGGTGATCGGAACGACGGAGAATGGCCTCAAGATCTGGGAGACTGGAGTCAAGCGAACCCCACGTGCAACTGCCTCGCGAGTCCATTGGTGGCCCGGCAACTTTCCATCGATCCGCCGTTTCTCACGTTGTCGACGACTCACCCAGCCGCGAGCTTCTGCGAACGAATCTTCGACGCTTTGGCTCTTGCCCGGTTTGACACGCAGCGAAGAGTCGCGATTACCGAAGTAGATTGAACTGCGCCGTGCTGGCCACGAGACTCGTCTCGCACTCGGCGCGCACGCGCTCGATCTGCGCCTTGTGGAACGCGCGCTCGCGTGCGTGCTTCTTGCGCAGCCGCTCCTTGCCGATCGCCGATTGCTCCAGTCGCACGTCGACCTCGCGCGCGAGCTCGCGCTCCACCTCTTCCACGACCATGGCGCGCACTTGGTCGGCGTACTGGGCCTTCATCTTCTCCAGCACCTGGATCTCCACGGCCTGTCGCGCGTCGCGGTCGAGGTCTCGTCGCTGGAGCTCGCGGCGCAGGCCTCGGATCGACGCTCGGAAGCGGCGCTCGGCCCTCTGTCATTCCCTCCGTCAGTCCCATCAGTCTTGTGTTCGAGGGCGAGCCCAACGCACCTCGACGCGCGCGTGCTGCTCTCGCTGCCAGTCGACCGTGGCGCCTATGGGCCGCGTGGACTGCGTCTCGGGGAACACGATCGGCCGCTCGTCGGCGTTGTTCCGCGAGCGAGCCGCACGCACCGGAGACTGTGGCAGCAGCGGCAGCGTGGCGCGGGGCTTCGCGTGCGGCGACGCGATCACGAGCCTCTCGCCGGTCTCGGCGTCGCGCACCTCCATGTTGCCCTTCAAGATCGGTATACTGAATCCAAGTGCAGGTGACATATCGTACTTAGGCGGAGACCGGAAACGTTGCCGAGAGAGTGTTGGTGAGCAACCGCTGCGAGGGAAACGCTGGTAAATATGGACGCCCCCCACGGCGGTTCGATGGTCGGAGGTCCCCCCTCGTCGCATGGCGGGCCGTAGTCGGCATCTTGCTCGGCTCAGTGGACGCGCCTCGACGTGCTCTTTGATTTGGTGGTCGCTCGGCCATGAAGGACGAGAAGGAGAGCCAGAACGAGGCCGAGAACATCCGTGTGGCTGTGCGATGCCGCCCCATGAACGAGCGCGAGCTGCGCGAGCAGGCAGCCTCCTGCTTCACGGCGCAGGACGGCAACGCCGTGCTCACGAATCTCGAGAACCCGGTCGAGCGGCACGAGTTCGGCTTCGACCACGTCTACGGCATCGACACGCCGCAGATCAAAGTGTTCCAAGACATCGGCGCGCCCATTCTCGACCGAGCATTTGGCGGCTACAACGGCACGATCTTCGCGTACGGACAGACGGGCAGTGGCAAGACCTTCAGCATGAACGGCGTGCGCGGCAACGACGAGCTGGAGGGGCTCATCCCGCGTATGAACCGCGCCATCTTCGAGCGCATCCAGAAGGAAAAGGACGAAGACCCCAAGAAAATGTTCCTGGTCGAGTGCTCGTTCTTCGAGATCTACAACGAAGTCATTTTCGACCTGCTCGACTCGAGCGGCAACGCCAAGAAGAACAAGGCTGGGCTCGAGATCAAGGAGCATGCCGTGCTGGGCATCTACGTCAAAGACCTGCAAGAGCGAGTGGTGGAGAGCCGCGAGGAGGTCGTCGACCTCATGCAGCAGGGCCAGAATGCGAGAACGGTCGGGTACACACAGATGAACGCCGAGAGCTCGCGGTCGCACTCGATCTTCATCATTAAGATCCACCAAAAGGACTCGACGGACGAGTCGAAGAACATTTTCGCCAAGATCAACCTGGTTGATCTTGCTGGCTCGGAGCGCGCAGCATCGACAGGAGCTCAAGGCGATCGGCTAAAAGAGGGTGCGAACATCAACAAGAGTCTGAGCGCTCTGGGGAACGTCATCAATGCGCTCGTGGAAGCCTCAAGATCGGGGAAGAAAGTGTTTGTTCCGTATCGAAACTCCAAGCTGACTCGAGTGCTACAAGAGTCCCTGGGTGGGAATAGTCTGTGCTCGATGCTGGCAACGCTATCGCCAGCGAACATCAACTTTGTAGAGACGCTCAGTACGCTCAAGTACGCGAGCCGAGCCAAGGCAATCAAAGTGAATGCGAAGAAGAACGAGGCTTCAAGCCAAATCAGTCAGCTGAATGAGGAAATTGCAGCACTGAAGCAGAAATTGATGGAGCAAACGTCAACTGCGCTTGGATTGGATCCGAAGGAAAAAGAGGAGATCGTCAAGAAGTACGAGCAGCAAATCAAGGAAATGGATCGTGTCCGTATGCAGACTTGGGAGGATAAGGCCAAGTTGTCCAAACAGCACGAGATGGAAAGAAAGCGTCTGGCGAAAGAAAAAGCGCTTGCTGACCAAAAAGTCCGTGAAGAACGTATCCGAAAGTGGAAATTACTGGAAGAGAAAGGAGACGTGGAGTTGATGCTGAGGGCACTGCGGGACTTGGATCGGTCCGTTCCCACTAGCGGAGCCGCGTCATCTGCTAACAGCTGCAACTCGACTGAGGAGAAGTGGCTTGTGAAAGCACAAGCGATGAAAGTTCTAGAGACAGAAACGAAAGACCACCGCACAATGATCATGATATTTAGGGATGCAGTCGACAAAGAGGTTGAGCAGTGGTCGAAACGTCTTGTCCGCCACGAATCCACAACCACCGCTGCGGCAAAGCGAGATGATATGGCTGCGACACATATGGTGGTGAATCAGCTTTGCTCGCGGTTACAGAGCGTATTTGACGAAAGCAAGAAATTGGTGGAGATGGAGAAGAAGCTCATCGAAGATGGATGTGAGCTTATAAATGAGATGATGAGCGAGTTGATGAAGTTCAAGGCGAATCGTAAGGCGGCCAAGATCCCAGTGCCTAAGACGGCTTCGAGCACCGCATCCACGCAGCAGGGCAAGGAGGAAGATCAGATCCAGGAAGAACGTGAGAAAGGTTTATCGATGACGCTCGCGCTAATCCAGCGCCAGCGTGCAGCGCTCGTGATGACGATACGTTCTGAGCGCCAGAAAATGTTCAACCTGTCGAAAGTCAGTGCACAGTTCGTGAAGTATATGGAGAGTTACATCGTCGCGCTTGCAAAAGTAGGAAACAGTGACTCGACGGGTAGTCTGGAAAAATGGAAGTCCACGAAAGCACGTTTGGGAGAAGCAGCATCAGTCTGGGAGGCTGAACTTCCAAAGACGCAGAAGCTTGAGGAGAATGCTGCTACAGCTGCAGATGCAATCCCTGTGACTTATGTACCGAAGGGCGAAGTATCGGCGCTTGGTGTGGAATCGAAACTCGTCGGCGTCGACTGCTTGCATGTATCATCCAACAAGGCCGATGCTAAGCTGACGCGCATGAACTCGACTCAGTTTTGGGTTCCTGATGGGCAGGATTCGGTACCTTTCCTCGTCGTTGATCTTGAATTCCCGCGATTTGTCCAGTCCGTTGGGATTCGAGGCGGAAATACAGCTGGGTCCCCTCCGATCGCGACCACAACAACACCAGGAGCTGATGCGGCCCAGACTAAAAGTGACGAGTCAAACTCCAAAGAAGGTTCTAGTGGGCCAGTCACTACGTTCCAGCTTGAACAGCCCGATGAGCTCACGGAAATAGCTAAGAAGTACAACCTCAACGAAATCACAGGCGAGCACGAAGCAACCTACGAAATTCTAGGCCACGTCATGTCTTGGAACGACCTGCTGAAGTCGAACGTGATCCCAGTCAAGTTACTTGCGCGCCCACCTGTGCGCTTTCTCCACGACGTCATTTCGGTCGTGATCCACAACACGGGTTACGCGAAGGATCTCTTCACTGTTGAAAGAGACTACAATAATCTGGTTTCGAAGACCGAAAGAGCAGACTACCTTACGAAAATCCTCGACTTCGTTCAAGAAGGATACAGAGCTGATCCGGGTGGTCAGAGCGTCGTTATCGCCGCCACGGCCTCAAACATTTTGGCAGGGAAGGAGCCCACCGATACGTTGAAGTTTCTCTGCTATTTCGCACTCTCGGCGCTACAGTGGGGTATCAAGCATCCACCCGCGATTCGCCTTCGCCAGAATGGTGGGGAAGCGTCCAGCCAAGGTTCGTTACCCACAGTTGGGGAAATGGGAGCGCAGAGTGCTGGTAACAGTTCAGGTTCAGATGCTGACAATCAAAAACCAAGCGGGCGAAGTGGTTGGGTGACAAAAATGAGGGTCTCCACGAGTGTGACGGGGAAGCAGTGGCGCGTCATTGGTGACTTCGATGCTAATACGGATGACAAGAGCCTACAGATGATCACTTTTCCTGAGGGATCGAACGCTGTTGGACGGTTTGTCCAGTTCACGTGTTTTGACTGGCATGAACTTCCATTGTTTCAGGTAGAGATTTATGGGCAGGAAGCCAGTGAAAGTGACCAGTTAATGAAGACGATAGAAGCGATGGGAACACGAGCAAACGTAATGGTTCAAGAGCTTCTCTTGTCTGCTGCACTATTTGCCGAGGAAGCTCGAGCATCGTGGGAGAAGGCGAAGGATGTTGAGAGAGAGAAACAGGAGGAGCTGATCAAGCTGATGGCTGAAATCACACGGCTCAAGCAAGCAAACGCTGAGTTTGAAAAAGAAATCAAGGAATTGCAACAAAGCAAGGTGACACTGCAACAGAACATCAAGTCAGAATCCAAGAAATTCGTCGACGAAAAGTCGAAGTGTGAGAAGCTTCAAAGTGAGTTACAGCAAGGTATTGCAAGCATCGCAGAGCTTAAGAAGGAGAAGGAGTCGCTTGGGGCAAAGCTCAACGAGCACACACACTCGATCCAAACGATCACACTCCAAATGTCCGAGCAAACGAAAGAGATCGAGTCCCTCCATAAGTCGAAGACTGGGCTCGAAGAGCTGTGCACAACGCTGCGAAATCAACTTCAATCGAAGAGTCAGCAAGAAGGACATCAAGAATCGAAGCTAGCCAGCGTTATGAGCGATCTCATGGCTGTAAATGTTCAGCTCGAGGAAGCACGTCGTCGCTACGAGACGTCCGAACAGATGAGAAAAGAGCAAGAGGCTGCGAGCGAGCGAATGCATTTGCAGCTGAAAGAACAACTGACTCAGCTGAGTGAAAAGGAGGCCGCGGCGCAGAAGCAACTATGCGAGAGAATAGTCGACACAGAGCGATCACTCGAAGCTGTCCAGACAGAGAGAGATGCTCTCCGCAAGAAACTGGATGAGGCAACTGCCAACGTCTCTGCATCGGAAGCTGCAGGCGACACTTTACGGATTCAAGTTGGCGCACTGCAAGACGAACTCGAAGCGTGGAAACAAAAGGCAGCCGAAGCCCAACAGCGAGCGTCACCGACGAAGGAGGCGTTGGAGGCTGCCAACGCTGCAGCAAATGCCCAAGTCAATCAGCAGCTTCTGCTAGAAGCCCAAACTAAAGAGTTACGGTACATGGCTGAGTTGGAGAAGATGGAGCTCAAGCTCCAAGCATACGAGCAGAAGCAGCGTGACTCGGAAAGTAGATTTCAGGAGGTGGAGACCGAGCGAGACGTACTTTCCCGACGGATGGCAGAACTAGGAGAACAAGAAGAAGAGCTGCAGTTCCAGCTGCAAATCGTTACCGAGGAACGAGACGCAGCCCGAACTAAAGAGGAAATGCTTTTCGCGGAGAATAATGAGAAAGACCAAGAGATTGAGCGAATTCGTGACGGCTATGGTAAGCAATCACGCTCTTTTCGGGACGATGGATTAAAAAGGTTGCTGACAACGATGCCGGAATAGTGTGGGTTACGGACCGAATGAATATGAAGGAGGATGAGCTGGCGGAAATGCAAGAGCAGCTCGAAAAGTACCATGCGCTCCTGCAACTTACAACAACTCCAGTGAAAAAGACGGACGACGAACAGGAAGAGTTTAAACACCTGACAAAACTGTACTCTGCTGCACTTGGTGAGTGGCAATCTCGAACGACGGGACTGACTTCCTCTGATATTCGGAATATGTGCATCAGGTCCAAACCAGAAACCTCCTCAACGGACAGACGAGCTGATGAAAGAGTTGACTCGTTGGATAGAACAAGCGAAGCAACCTGCGCAGTCTCGATCCACACAATCTCCTTCTCCTCCCGCCTTCTCATCGACCTCTCAATCTTCAGTTCCCACATCGAACGGAACGACCAAAACAGAGTCTGCGCCGCCATCAACAACGAATGCCACATCGGATCACGTTTTCCCGACTGCTAATGCTACATCTAAATCCAAGTCAACTCCCGAAGCAGTCAAAGTTCCAGTCGTCAAACCTGTTCCAGAGCCACGGCAAGAAGCAACAGCACCAGTCAGCAAGCCGACGCAAGAGACTCCAGTTTCAGCAAAGCATCCTCAGACTCCACCCCCGAAGCTCGAGCCCAAGCCGGAGTTAGAGATGCCGGCTCCGATTAAACCTTCCACACCGCGTCGAGATTCGACGCCTCCAACATCGGGGAGACGGCTCAGCGGGTCTTTATCGGGTAGTGATCCGCCGTCAAATCAGTCGAGTCAGCGAAGCGAAGACCCGAAAGACGACGCGTACGACGACGACTTTGACGCCGACGAGCCAGAGACCGAGGCCAAGCGGCTGCGGCGGAAGTCGTCGGCCAAAGCTTGAGCGAACAGAAGTATACTAAATTTATCGTCTCTGTTAAATCCCAAATTTCAGGAATCCATTGAAATTTATATTTGTCCCTCGGTAATTTACGACCTCTGTTTCGTGAACATTGACAAACCTGAAATCTCAGGATACCTCGTCACTCCTCCCAGCCGAGCTGGTTGGCCATGACGCTGTCGCCGTCACCGTCGATCTCCTGGCAGTTGTACATGGCGTACGTGAGCTTCTCTTTGAGCACCTCGAGGCTCGAGTACTTTGGCAGCTCGACCGAGAAGAAGCACGTGTGGGCGATCGGCAGGTACGCGTCGGCCGCGTTCAAGGCGCTGCCCTGGATCGTCTTATTGAACGACTGCAACTTGAAGCGTTGCGGGAACTCCCTCTCGTTGGCCGGGAGCCGCGAGCGACCCCAGACAAAGCGCAGGAAGGCGCTGCGTTCTTCGTGGCTGAACTCGCGCAGCACTTGCCAGAACCAAACGATGTGCTCGTCGTCGGGGCTGCAGCTCGAGTACTCGGTGCAGCGGTGTAGCAGGTCCACATCGACCTCGGGCGAGCCACAGACGAGCTGCTCGAGCTCGGCACCCGTGAAGAGCGATAGCATGCGAGGAGGCACGACCTTGGCAAGGCCGCGAAGCAGCGCGGCGACCTGGACGTCGAACTCGTGGAGTCGGTAGTGATCAACGAGGTCCGCAAACTCGACGCGCGAGTCGAAGGTGACGGCGATGCTTGCACCCTGAGGCTTGAGCGGCACGATGCGGTTGTCAGTCGAAAGCGTTGTGAACGTCTCCATGACGATGTCTTCGAACATCTCGGCCGTGACCCCGAACTGGTCGATCGTCCTGATCTTTTGCATTGAGTTTACGATCATCGAGTCGACAAGGGCGAGATCGTCGGTCGTCACGCGCTCGGCCGCAAGTTGCTTCCAAATGAGCAGCGCGATTTGAAGCGACAAGTACTCTTGGCTTCGCATCACCACACCCATCAGCTTGCCCAGGAATTCGAGCATTTGAATGTGAGTCTCACTCATGGCGCTCGGGTTGAGAACCCACTTCTCACGAGCCGCGCCAACATTATGCTGCGCATTACTCGAGGCCATGAGCAGAGACAGTTGGCTGCTGTGCAGCTCGTCGGCGTACTGAGCAAACGTCTCTCTGTACGGGCCGCCGGCATCTTGGGCATTCTCACCGAGGAACTGGACGTGGTAAATCGGCGTGGCTCGCCGGAAGTACTGGCCCTGGAGGACGTTTAGCTGTCGGAAGGCCTGCGAGAACAACGTGAACCGTCCTTCGTTGTCAACTTTCCCCGCCATGCGATGGCGCATCGCCTTCGGGCGGTTTAAAATGAGTTCGATGGTTGTCGCGTTGGCCTTGGTGCGTTTTAGGGCCTCGGACCAGAGCCCTTGCTTCACAGCGTGGAATATACGGTAGCGCTGCTCTCGAATCAATGCGTCCAGACGGAAGCCGTGTGTGGTATCTATCGACGCACCAAACGCAACAAAAGGAAGCAGACGACTGACCATGCTGTTGAGTTCCTGCAAAAGGCCAAATCGTTTGCCCAATCTGTCCAGCTCCATCGTGTTGACGCTCCCCGGTTGCACGGCGATTTCGGTTGGGCTGCTGGTAGGAGCGACTCCAGTTGCGATCTCAACGAGCACTGGCCACTTGACCAAGTCGCTCTCACTGGGCGCCAACTCAGACCATGGCGCTCTTAGAATCTGTGAGACGCTCAGTTGCTTACTTGTTGCAACCTTGTTGACGAACTTGACGATTTGGTGATCATGCCGCTGGTCAAGTGTTGGTCCGTCGACAAAGAAACGATGTGCCTGCGTCTGAAAGCGTCGTCGGCCAATTGATGCTGCCTTAAAATGCGGAATTACATAAAATCGATAGCCCCAAACCGTTGACGGCTTGGTCACTGCACCGCCCGGGGCATCCTGTCCTCCTGTCGCGCTAAAGAATGGCACATCCCTACCTCGAACAACCGCGAGCGGAGGCACCGAGTTTGCGTCCCAGAGCGAAGGCTGCTTCTTCGAGCGTGGGGAGATTGGCCCGTTCAAAGTAGACTGGCATTGGTGGATTGTTCCGACTTGGTCACGTCCGCTCGAGTCGTATACTGTGAAACCGGACCCTTCGTCCAGTTTCCAGCGAGCCAAGAGTGTCGGCGCGATATCTTGGATGCGATGTCGATGGACCACACGCTCCCACTTGCTGTCGCTGTAGTCAAACACTTCAAAATTGACCGCGTCGGCTTCGTTCTCCGTTCGATTCGCGGCTGCCATTGGTGACATCAGATTGCCGTCAAGTGAAGATGGAGCATACTTGAACGGACGTTGGCCGAGATTCCAAGCAATTCCTTGTGCCCCCTGAGCCCCGAGGCTCGCGGCAGGTAGAAGACAACTGTGATCGTAGCTGGATGAAGTAGCGGCTATCGTTTGAGAAGGTGCACCGCTAGAAGCTGACGAAAAGCGTCGACGCGGCGATACAAGTGGCGAGCTCGCTGTCAACCGGCGGGGACTCGAAATCGAAGCGCTGTCTCTTGGAGCCGTCTCATCAAGAAGCCAATCCACTGCACGGGGCACCGTGGGACGCTGGGAGCTCGCAGTTGCTTCAAGTGCATCTTGGGAGGCTTGACGAGAGAAGCCCATCGAGAGCATCTCGCCGACAAGCGCATCAAACTGGCGCTGGAGGCGCACGGGAGACTCTGCGGCTTGATCAGGTAGCTCAACAGCCGAGAACGAAGCGTCATCACTGTGGGACACTTGTGATAGCGGTTCACCGTTGAGGAAGAAGTGGAAACTCTTCGACGCTGGCACGAACGAGCATCCGACAACGTCGCCTTCTCGAGCAAATATGTCGCCGAAGAATGCGCCACCAGAACTGCTGCTTCGCCGGCGGGGGCTACATAAACCTTCCTCAAGATCAAGTGGGTCTACGCCAACAAAGCGGACACGTTTTTGCGGGAGCTCGAATCCGATCGTACCTTCGTAGCTACCCAACACATCATCCCGGCTGGTAGGCTTCGAGTTCGCATCAGCAAACCCAACGCATACCTTGCCCGACGACAATACGTGTGCTTCATAGTAAATTGGTGCCCCATGCAATCTGTCTGTTGTGCGTGGTATTGGACAATCTGCTCGAACTGTTACGAGATCACGACCACTGCGGTTTGTGGTGATCCACTTTCGCTGCTGTGGAGGAATGTTGAACGCACGTGATGGCGACCGTGGTGACCGTGGTGGAGATTGCGGCAGCAACAATTGTGAGAACGGCGATGCTCGAGACTGCTTTCTTGGTGCCTGAGGCGGAGTTGGGCTCTGCCACCCGGCTGAATCTTGGATCGAAGTATCCATACCGCTAGCGTGGCTCTGAAGCTCTTCGCGACGGAGAGCCCCATCCCAAGCACAGACTTCACACAGATGAAATCCTGTCGAACGCATCTCAATCGACGGTTGACAGTGAGTGGTTTCTACTTGCCCACCGAACTGCAGCGCCCCGACGTATAGATTACGCATAAGAAGACTCACGTCCAGAGCGACCTCTGTGATGCAATCACCGTTCGCGTAAAGGAACACCTTTGAACCCAAGAATACGATGCCAATATGGACCCATTGGTTTTCAACGATTGCTGCCAAGTTGTGATGGTTCTGCTCGATCTCGACGACACATTCCTCAGCGCGAGCAAATACGCAAAGTGATCCATCAGACTTGGCACCAATTAAGAGTCCACGAGCTGAGTCTAACGTCGTAACCTCGAGCAAAGTCACCGTATCTGGAGGAGACTCGCTTCCACTCCATGAATTTTCTTTGATGAGCACCCAGAACTCGACGGTGCAATCGTTTCCAAGCAGCAATTTGCTCTTTCGCATGTCGAGGCTGAGAATGGTCGCTGAAACATCCGAACCGACGCTAAGCGTGCCCTGGAACACATCCATTTCATCGGGAGCAGCGTTGACTGGCTCCTTGTCGTCAAGCACATACTTCAAGGAATACTCAAGAGAATCACCAGGAATTATCAGCGGCTGATCCCACCGCGTTGGTTGTCGCAAAAGCTGCACGTCGAAGAACCCGTCATAGCCGTACCGATAGACACCAATGTGTGAATTATTTGATTTAGCTTCGTCTCGTCCGATCCACTTGACGCGTACACCGCATCCATTTCGCCCATTCCACGTGACAATCTCCTCCACAACCCCCACACACCCAGGACCACCGTCATCATCACCATAGCACCAGTCGTTTGCACGAACGACGCAATCTCGCGGTTTCAGAATCCCCGTTCTCTTGAGCAAATCGCTCATAAACAGCTCGGGAAACTGCTCCTCTCGTTTCGTACTACACAAACCAATGATGTCAACGCTGAACGCTCCACTGTTGTCTTGTTGAGCCATAAATCGAAGGTGATGTCGATCGTCCAAGACGGTCCGGCGATCAAAACGAACCTCAAGGGCAAGTGCACCAGGAATGCGCACTTGATCCGCCTCCGCTTCGTCCACCTTCACAGGTAGAGGGTGCTGGCTCTCACACTCCACGACAGTAGCGATGCGCCGTTCTTCAAAGTCAAGCAGCAGGCTCAGTGCGTCGCATGCTCGATTATACCAGCTTGGCAGGACTGGCGGTGCCAGTGATGCAAGCGGCGAGCTGTGTATCCGAGTTGCCGTGATTTGATCTTGTTCACAACAAGAAGAGTTTGAAATTCCGACTCGTGTCCGTTCATCCCTCATGTGAAAGCCTGTAGAGGTGTAAACACACAAAGAGTTTTTCCGCAGCACGATTGTGTTCTGTCGCAGATTCATGTAGATCGACAGTATATCCCCGGACTGAAGCGGAGCCCAGTGGGGAACGTTTGTGGACCCACATAACAAAGAAGTGACGATCCGGCCATCACAATCCCACTCAAGCAAAACCTCACGGGAGTCCCACACTTCTGTCGAGTCGAGAGCAGCAATACTGAGCCTGAGCGGCTTGGAGACAGATCGAAGGATTACTTGAGCGTGTAAATATTCGATCGAAATGTCCACAGGTGAAATGAGCCATCCAAATGGCAGGGACTGGGGAGCATTCATAGGCAACATAAGCATATCGGTGGCTAAATCACCGCCTTGAGTTGTGATGGGGAAACAATTTGAATCAATTGCCAAGTCGACGCTGAGAGAGCACTCTACGAGTGTCTGAAGATACTCAGACTTGGTTTCGGATCGCTCTTCCGCGAGGAATTGGGCTCGCATCTTGGACCGAAGTTGAATTTGAAGCTTCTCAACCATGTGCGATGGTAACGAATGAATGAATGACGAGTTTTGCGCTAGCTCCTGGATGAGCCGAAGCGCCTTCGGTCTGATGCGCTTGGGATAATCCATGATCCCACTCGAGATGACATCAATTACTCGACGTGAGAAAATCGAGGAGATGACGGTATTCGCTCCTGTTTCTTTCGCCGAAGAGCACGACCGGGCTGCAATTATGAGCACTTTGAGCGCTAATCGCATCAGTTTCACTACTTCCTCTTGCTTGACGTCGTCCAGTGAGACTGGTTTGTCTTCATCTCCTCCAAATACTCCTATTGCACTCAATTTGAAACCCCAGTCGTTCTGATTTGGATCCGAATGGAAGTATACCTCGCAGTTATCGGCATCAATTTCGAGTGGAGGGCGACCCCCAAAGCCTGGCCAGTTTTCTGATCCATTTCGTCCATGGTACATTGGTTCACCATACAGCACGGACCGATCCGTGCCATTCTTGTAGAAGCAGAGCCAGTCACAACTCTCCTCGGTCTTTGACCTTGGGTCAAAGAAGACAAGAATCTTTCTTGCGCCTGGTATCGATAGTTGCCAATACTGGTCCACGTCGTCAGCATACGGATGCGCACTCTCCAATGTGCGCACAGCCCCACGTGCGCTTGGTAGCAACTTCTTACTGCGCTCAAGAACACACAAGCATTGATTGATGAGCGCAGAGCTTTCGATATCAGTCCTTGAGGTCTCGAACAGGCGTCTCAATCCATCGTCGACGACCTCTTCATCTACTGGGCTATCACGGTCATCGAAGATGCGAGTCAAAAGAAGCAAAAAGTTTTTGGGTGATCCAAAATCACGAAAATGGAGGCGCGGACTCAGAGGTTCAGGGTCTGGACAACACAAAAGTAATTTCAACGCCTCTCGAGCATACTTGATTGCAATCGCGCGATGTGTGTCGTACGCGAGACTTTGGAAACGTGTGGACTGTCCCTTGAGTGCGTCGACCGTGAACTGCGAGACAAACATTGTTAGGGCCTCACCCTCTGTGTTGCTGTCGTCTAGATGAAAGTCATGGCCTAACTTGAACAGGAAGCCAGGCTCGTCGTCAACGCCTACAACGAGGACATCTTCATACTGGAGCATCGCATTCGCCTCTGCTACATGTAGCTTGTCCTCGGTGCGACGTTTGACCCATCCACTGACTCCGACTTCGCTGATGCCATCTGTACTCGCCTTTAGCCAACCTCTTGACTGTTCAACCGCCACAAAATGTTCCCCAACTTCAAGTCGCCCCTGTGCAGTTCCAGCCTCGCTTGGCGTCTCGTAAAGTTGGACTCCGCCGTTGTCAACAACGCGAAACTTCATGTTCGTAAGACTTTCCTCGGCTGAACTTATCTCATCGTCCATATGCTCGAACAGAAGATATCGAGAGGAATCTTCCAGCAGTTTGCTTGCTTCCCAATCCGTCACACTTTCAAACTTCGCGAACCCTTCATACTCCTCCACAAAGGGCACACGCTGCGGTCCCATTCCTTCAAAGAAGATCTCCCATAAGTCTTGCGCCTGCTTGTTGAGCTGATTCAAGCGCAATGATAGAGGGCTAATAACTGGATACTCTACGGACACATCGAAACGCCAACCCCAGTCCACGTTAGACGCATCAGTAACCCATAACATCGTGAAGGTGTCCGCAGGAATAACCAGGGGTGTCCTATCGCCGAGCCCGGGCCAGTTCGCCCTCTCATCGTCACCTGAGTAGTGTTTTGTACCCCAACGATCTTTCAAAGACTGATCTTTGAAGAACGTCAAGCAGTCATTGTCCAGCTCCGTCTTGCTTCGAGGATCAAATGTTATCGTCAATCGCGCGGCGCCGCTAAACGTGACTGTCATACACTCGCGCACTGAGTTGGAGTATGGATGTTTTGACTCAAACGTCTGTGTTCGAGCCGGCCATTGGGTCCGTCTGCCATCATCAATAGCGTTTGCCAACTCTGCCAACGACGGAGTAAGTGACTCCAATGTTGTGGAGAGTGTGGTATACAGTGGACTTGGTTTCAAAGCCCGGATACACGAGAACACTGCCTTCACAGTGCGCGCACGAATGTCGTTTACTGCGTTAACAAACAGCGTCGGCGGCACTTCGGGTGGGAATGTTGTAGTTTCTTCGAATGCGTGAGCAGTAAGTTTGAATCCCCATTCACTAGACCCAACACTGGAATGTTCTGTGTGAAAGTGAACGTCTACAGAAGACGCAGGGATTCGAAGCGGCGGTACGCCGTTAATGCCGGGGAAACTGTCACCAAAGTATCTCTCCTCTCCCCAATGGGGCTTTCCATTGTTCGACTCCAAGTGGGTTGGTGATCGATTGTCGTCGTCTCGCTTGATGAATGAGATGTAATCATTCTGTCCGGCCGTACAAGACATCTCGTCGAAGTAAATCACTATTTCTCGAACCCCTTGAACAAAAAGCGGATATGTTACGTCCTCACCACCCGCGTATGGATGCTCACTCTCCAGCACTTCGACGTTCTCTTTCCGTGAGATCCTGGATCTGTACGTGACTTCATGCGATACGTCTGCCTTTAGTTCCTTTAGCAGCACATTCAAGTGGCGTGGAATGGCTCCAGTAAACATGGTTGGAGATAATTGACGGAGGAACGAGAGTAACTCTTCATCTTCTTCGTCCGCAAAGTGGGAAACGTCCGCGATCGGCACGTCGACAGGATTTGCCGAATCACAGTCGAAAAGGATCCGCGCCATCCTTGATCCGTCATGTTGCCGAAACCGAAGCAAATACCCCGTTTCTGTTGTCTCCTTTGAGTCAACACTGGCACAACACCGAACACGAGATCCAATCCCAACGCCGGAGTATGTTCCTCCGAGAAGCACCAGCGCAGCGATGACTTCACCTGCTGAATGGTTCCATAGGTTGCTCACGGACATTCCTGACTTCAGCTGAATGAACTTGAGAAGTTTCTCGCACTTCCCGAGATTGGCTTCAACGCATTCGCATATCTTGGCCGACCAGTGTTCGCTCGTCGCCATACATCGAAGCAGAGAAACGTAGGCTCGAACCAACCCCTGAGACTCCAGTGCCGATCGCTGAAGTTCGAGGGGATATGGTAAAGAGGAGTCACCTTTTTCTTCCTCACAATTTGCCTCACTTGACTCAAGTGAGACACTCAAGTGACTTGAGTCTTGATGGGTACTGCCAATCCAACAGTTAACAGCTCGAACAAGGGCATCAAAAACAAATGCAACGAAGTCCGTAGTATCTTCTCCAGTCGAGTAGATGCGCTGGAGCTGCTCGGTGACGAAAGTCGCCGAGAGAAATCCAATGAGCTGCTTTAGAACCACAACACTTGCGCACCTGACTTCAGGTGGTGCAGCTTCTTCGAAAGCCAGAAGTATGAGATCACCCACATTTTCTGGTGTCGATATTATCTCTCGTCCTGTTGGGGATTCTGCACAAGTATGCACGAGGCCAATAACATCGAGCGCTCGTTCGATAGCATGTTCTCGAGGCTCTTTGCTCGGACACGACGCTTGCATTTGCTCGACTATCTCGTCTTCTTCAAGCGGAATATTGACCGTTTCCGGATGATAAACCCAACAATGCGCCGCTGATGCATCCATGACACGAGCAGATGGTGTGCCAAATATGAAAGGATAGGAGTTCAGCCACGGTTGACCTGATGGCCTTGCGCTAGAGAATTCCGGCGTTGCCAGGAGCCTAAATCCCCAACACGAAGAGTCACCGGTGTAGTGAAAGTACACGAGAAATCGGTCACACGGAATCTCAAGTGCATTTTGGGACGCAATGGCTGCAACGAGGCTTCGTCGGCCACGGTGCCGGTTGCTTAGCGCCCCAGGGAAATTGCGTTCTGGGTCATGATAGCGCCCCGTGTAATTGTCTTCACCCCAAACCTCGTTGCACCGAGCATTCTTGTAAAATCGGACGAACCCAGCAGCTTGGTCGATTTCTGATAGCGGGTCGAACGTCACTCGAATTTTGGACGCCCCTGGAATGTGCACCGGCCAGTAGAGATCAGCTGCACCTGTCACAGGGTGGTCAGATTTCACGATCTTCGACTCGGAGACGGCGGATGTGCTTCGAAGAATCAAAAAAGGATCCAGCACTTGCTGGGACACGAGAATTCCATTCACATAGAACTTGAGCACTTCCTCGTTCTGGATGACGGCGATGTGAGCCCATGCATCGAAGTCAAGTTCATACTCGGTGTCATAGACGCATTCTTTCTCGTCACCGCAAGAAATTCGATAGCTCAGTTGGCGCCGATCGTTCAGAAAAAGGCCAAAATGGCTCCAAGGTGCCGTGAGTCCGCTTTCCTTGACGAGAGTCTTGGAACCTTTGCAAAATACTACGCCGCCGACGCCCTCGCTTGCAAGAACCACGCCAAGTTCACCTTGCTTCGGGTCGAAAACGCACTCGGACTCGTTTTGATCAGGCCACCTCACGCGCACTGTGGTCGGGCTTATAATTGCCGTCACAACACCGATTGGCGAGGATTCCTCGTGGTTTCCGTCTGAATTTCCACGTTCCCAAGCTGGGCCACGACGAACTTCGTCTCCAACTTTGAGAGAATATGATGCGAGCGCAGACGACACGAACACCCAGAGCATAATTGAGTGGTTCCACCGCACGTTGCAATTGCTAGTAGCCGGAGCAACAAACCCTGAGCATGGCGCTCTCAAGTTAAGCTCATGGTCCCTCCACAATCCCGACCCGGTGAATGTGGAAGCACTGCCATCTCGAATTTGAGACGATACGCCTTCGAGTTGCAAGCCAACTGTTGCAAACAGTTGCTTTTGAAATCGACTCAAGTCAGCGTATTCTCGATTGCCACCGCCATCTTCTGTGTCTGAAAGCCTGGATAGAAGCACTTCTAGTAGCACTTGCGCTGAGCGACGAATCCAACTAGCCTTAGTCCCCAGAAGTCGTAAGAGTTGTTGAAGGATATTGCTTTCCTCCAACAGATAGGTGTCGTCGACGTCGTAGTCAATGCACATCGCTTTAATGAGAGCGACCGTATACTCTGAGTCGAAAGTTTCAATATTCTCGAGCCCACGGACGTACTGAGCGAGACACAAGCCAAACGCACGATTTACATCATTCCGGAGTTCGCTGTCACAGCCTGAGAGCAAGGTGGAAAAATGGAGGCGAATAGTTGGAAGCGATACAGCCGACTCGCTCAGTGGCAGTGCCGTGTTAGAAATCGACTGGGCCGTATCAAGCGCGACTTTGCGAAGGGATAATGAACATGACTCAGCAAGCAACAACTTATGTCGGACTGGCTGATGAAATTGGGTTATATCTGTGTAGATGTTGAGACCAGATAACCGATAAACTGCTCGCTGGTTGCGGATTCGAATGAGCTCTCGTAACTCCTCAATATCCACGTCACTCTGAATGAATTCAAGTACTTGCTCAGTCACCGACTTCATCCTCTTACTCTTTCTTCTCTCACTTGAACTTCTTCGATAGTGCAGCAAACTGCGTAGTTCAGTTGCTTCTTGCAGCTCATCGAGCAGACTGTACCACTTTCCCAATGTCGAGTTGGACGACGAACGCATCAAGCTGTTTTGCGTGACGCCTAGCGCAGATCCGTACTTGGCAATGAAATTCCATCGGCGCTTCGCTCCACTGACGTAGGAAAATGACATCGGCACCATTTCCAACAAAAACGTTGCCCTCTCCACAACATTCTTACACAGCACCTCAAGTGCCTCGTCAGTCATACCTTTGTAGGCAGAAGGTTGCCTGCGAAG
The DNA here is from genome assembly GCA_023335855.1 of Pythium scleroteichum. Taxonomy (NCBI): domain Eukaryota; phylum Oomycota; class Peronosporomycetes; order Pythiales; family Pythiaceae; genus Pythium; species Pythium scleroteichum. The sequence goes on along the minus strand of JAADVR010000036.1, from coordinate 54,493 downwards.
CAAATTTCGAGAACTACGGCTACTCGGAGACTCTGCATTTCCCCTCGCAGCATCGGCTGCGTCACCGAGGTGAAACCACTCTCGCATCTTCTGAGCATTCTTCCATCCGCGTAGCAACTGCTCTGAAATATCGGACCGCATACCTTTTGCAAACGCAAACGCATCCATTCCCCACATGTTGTGGTGAAGTAGTGCGGCGCACGCTGCTCGTATCGCAACATTGATAGGGTTTTGAGATACGGATGCTGCAGTGTTACCGAATGCCGCAGAAGATTTCGTGCGTAATCGAGTCTTGCCGCTCTCCTGTTCCAACGCAATTAGCACCTTAGCAGCCTCCGAATCGCCACCAGGAGAGACGAGTTCTCTTAGCAGATGAATAACACCCGCATCTTGTTCGCTTTGAGCTGCAATACCGTGACGGAGTAACTCGCTATGGAGCACTTTGTCGTTTCTGGCTTCAACTTCGGAAATCGGGAGAAGGATGGTGCCTTCGACTAAAAGCCGACCAGATTCGTCGATCATTCCGAGCGTCATTTCACTCAGTGACGTCAACCAGTGGCGCTGAACGACTTGTGTCTTCTCAAACAGCTCACCAACTGCAGTGAACTTGTAGCCCCAATCAGTGTTGGACGCATCCGTGTGAAAGTATACATAGCAGTGGTCGCTATTGATGACAAGAGGTTGTCTACCGTCAACGCCAGGCCAGTTCAACTCCGCATCTCGACCTGAGTAGAATTGCTCCCCGTAATAGCTGGTTTGAGTCCTGTCTTTGTAGAAAGTCACATAGTCGTAGCTGAGCTCGGTTCGGCTTCTGGGATCGAAAGTTACGGTAATTTGAGTTGCACCTGGTATCCGCAGCTCTTGAATGATGTCAAGACTGTTTTCATAATCATGTGAAGACTCCATAACTTCAGTTTTCGTAGTTCGAACTACCGTTGCAACTGATATCGTCTGGGATTCTGTGTTCAGCAAGTATGTGAGTTCAATCACGGACTGGTAAAGACCCGCAAACAACGCTGTACTATCTCGAAGCCATGCTCCAAGCTCTTCTCGCATCGCCCCTTCCACCTTGTCAGTAGTCGTGGATAGGTCTCCTTTAATTGGTTTGTTACTCCGTGGTTGAACGTCGCTCCATTTGCGCAGCATCACAATGGCGCTCGCAAGAATTGTTGGTGCAATCCGTCGGACGATTCCGTTAAAAAGAAGCTTCTCAACAGTTGCTGGACACCCATTGTCGGTTTTCAGTATCTTTTGTGCTGCCTCAACCACAGCCTTGACGCCAGCGATTACCTGAGTTGAAATGCGCAATGCCAGATTGAACGTTTGGAGCCCTGTAAGAGCACGGATGAAGATCCGCTGAACAGTAAAGTTCACCAACGCGAAGAACTCGACGTAGAGCGAGTCGTACTGGCTTTCGACTGACTCCTTATCGCAATCGCGTGATTCTTCGATTTTGGCAACTTCAGCACTCACGAACTCCACCCAAACAGTCACAAAACGGTCAAAGACGGAAGTTGAAGACGGCTCCTCCGTCTCCGAGGCGGCTTCGATCGATTTGCGGAGCTGCTTGAATACACTACTTGCGATTGTAGACTCCCTTCGAGATAGAGTTCGAGTTCTCCATTTCTTCACCAACGCCACGACGTGATCTAACTGGGCCTCTAAGTCGACGTCAAGAAGATGCGTCGTTTCTGCGCTGAGTGCAACTGCTGCGGAAGTGACACTAAGATCGAGTTGCTGATGTTCGCTTTCGCTGAGCTGTCGTTGGTCTTGGTTTGATGAGGCACCGTCTTTTTGCATGACTCTAGCTAGTAGACTTGGTAGTCTTAATTGAAACGACCGAGCACTCTGCGACGGGTGCGAGCTTGAGAGTGAACTTGCCGTTTGGCGGATGAGAATCAAGCAACACCTGAGGCACATCAGGGCGGCGTCAGTAGCGATGCCTTCGTTCCGATAGGTTATTAAAGTATCGGCGAGATCGAGGAGGCAGGCTAGATTTTGTTCGTGCTGAACTACGATGGAGAATGAATCCGGAAGACACGGCTTCTCGATTGAATCGGTGTCGGTTCCATCTCCACTTTCCGGGCCATACTTTATCAGAAATGACATGATTCGTAAGGCCTCCTTATCGGTGGACACGCCGGAAAGCCAGCTTGGAGAAAATAGTAGATGATCGTCATGTACGTAGCTTGCTTGAGGTATACGCCGGCCGGTATTCCGATACGAAGTTATAGTAGTGCAGCGGATATTCAGGGTCCAGATGACGTTGTTCAGCGCATCGAAACAGCAGCTAGAACTTGGCAGAGTCCGTTCGAATGACTTGATCTTCCGAGAGCTATTCATTGGCGACGCATCTTGCTCTTCGACTACTTGTGCACCAATCGGGATGAAACGCTCGTCTTCACAACTGAACATGAGACAGTCACACCTTGTCGTCAAAGCAGAACTATCCGATGTCCCGGCATGGGAATTGCTCGGTAGAACCATACAGAGAGAAGCACCATTCGTGAAGAATGACGGCAAGATGAAGTCGAGATCACCGACGCATAGCTCTCTCTTTAGCATCTTCAACAAGCAGTTGACGAAAGTTGCACACTGGACTTGCTGCATGTCGACATCGAATGACCTGATGAAGACAGGATCGCGGCTTGATCTACTAGGTGGAGTGAACAATCGCACTCTAAACCGTTCGGCATTCATTTCCACTTCATAGATGTATCGCCCCTCCGTCACATAAACGAAGAGCGGCTGGCTTGTTCGTACATCTCGTGAAACACCAGAAGGAATGTCAATGTCGTGGACATGTAACCTCGAAATCCCAATATAGTGGAAGTCTTCGGCTGAGATCTGATGTAGCAATCTTGATCGAGGCCGTGTCGCAGCAGTCGTCTGAGAAGCACTACCTTCGCTGGGATACAGGAGGCTGAGAAATATACGATCGCCACAAAGTGCCATAGATGTCAGGTACACGGCTTCGTCATGATGATCAAAAAGCGAAATTACTTCGTTTTGTTCAAATTTCTCGATAAAGAGGCGACTCTCCGAGCTTGGAGTTGAGTAAACGAGGACTAGCTCACGAGCCTCAAAGGTCCCCTGTTCGTCATGAACTGGATTTGCCGTAACAGTTTGCAATAAAGACGAATCCACTTTGATACCAGCAGGTTGTTCTTCGTCTGGCTCATGGTGTTGTGCTGATGTTTCGTTCAACTTTTGAAGAAAATTCTCGCTAACAACCACGAAATTACCGTAGAAAGCGAAAATGACTCTAAACCCCACGCCAAAGCCTTCAAGAGCCGAGCCCAAAGTCTCAGTATCACCCACCTCAATCGATGATCTTGTTTCTCCGTGGTAGATTTGGACGAACAGCTTACGACAGTTTGCATCATGTGCGACAGCACCATCCTGTTCAAACAGGTCTCTGATCGGCAACCTGAGACTTTCCGAAGACGTATCAAGCGCGACTTCTTGAACTCGCGCGGTTGCATCAACACCGGACCCATAAAATCCACAGTGGAAGATCCGTTTCTCCCGAAGATAGCGCAAATACTGCTGTGAAGGAACTCTCGCATAAACTCTGCCGGCAACAGTGAAGTTTTGGCCCGTGCCGATCTTGGCGAGTCCATCCTGGAGACTCCACGTATACACGTAAGTTCCATCTGAGGCAATCGACACAGGCTGTTTGTAATCTCGGCCAGCACTAGAGGCACTGACGTCGTCTTTGATCGTCTTGATGTTGATTTCCTTCAGAAGCGAATCGTCCGACAGGGTACCGAGTTCATAGTGTACTCGATAGGTTTCGAGGCGTCCAAGCAGCTCGCCAATCCATTCCCGCATAGTCCGACCACCAATCCCTTCCGCTAATTCTTTCTCCCTCGCATGCTCTGCTTTTGTGGACAGAATGCCGGCAACAAACTGAAGCAGCAACATCGCACGGCCGCTACAGATGCCGAGTGCGAGCTGTAAGACAAGCAGCACGCTGCGATGCGCTGCTGACAGGTCTTGCAGAGGGAGTAAGCTCCAAACAAAATCGTCAACATCTTCGACGAGAACGGCGTTCACGGATGCACTGTCGGGCTTCTTATCATCTGCGTTCGCATGGAGCGCGAACGGGGGAAAGTCGAGTACCGTCTGCACGAGCGAGAGCACGCCGCTCTCGAACATGGCCGGGCTCGTCAGTCGAAAGGCGCGCAGCATCTCGAGCTGCATGCGGAACGACGCGACCGAGAACAGACTGGAACCGCCTAGTCCCACACACGCAGCCTGCACGCGCCGTCGCTTGTCCGCTGCGGCGTCGACTCCGCGGACTTCCTCACGGTGGCTCTGCCTCCGCAGCTGCTCATGGTGCTTCACCGCGCGCGCGCGCCTCTCCATCCTTCGCGCGAGACGCCCCATGTAGTCCCAAACGATCTCGCTCTGCTGCGCGCGGCGGCGCTCCATCGCGAGCCAGTCGCGCGGCGGCCGTGCGAGCGCCGATCCTTCCATCTCCAGCAGCGCGCTCACGCGATTGCGTCGATGGCCGCTGCCGGCGAAGAGCTTGACGCGCGCGGCGTTGGCCATGCGCTCGAGCTCGTTCTTCGGTAGCTCGTCGACGCCCGTTGTTTCCAGCTCGCCATTCGAGTCGTCGAGGGCGTCGCCCCGTCTCAGCTCCTGGCACTTCTCGGCCACGAACGCGTCGTCGTGCAGCAGCGTGAAGGGCACGCCGTCGGCCCACGCGCGCTCGGCCCACGCGCGCTCGGCCCACGCGCCGTCGCCGTCGGCGGCCTCGGCCGACGCGGCCGTGCCCATGGAGGATGGAAGGAAAGGGGGAGATAGATGTGTGTGCGGCTACTGCACAATGTGGGCCCGTTCCAGAAGTGGATGTGGGGCATGGTTACGCTCGGGTTACTGTATCACGTGGATCTTGAAGAGGCGTATGGAATGAATGATGCAGAACCCCATAAACGACCTGCTCGTGTCGCTCGACGCCGCCTGGCTCTGCGCGGCCGAGCGCGATGTTGAGCGAGAGGAGGAAGAGCGCATGAGCGCCGCTACGCGCGTCAAGATGCAGTCCATCAAGGGCAAGTACGAGCTCGACACGAGCGCGCAGCTGGATGCTGATCTCAAGCGCCAGCAGCTCGAGCTGCGCAGGCGAGCAGCCAAGCGCCGGCAGCTCCAGCAGCCCGGCGCGACGAAGTTGCCAGTGTTAGTCCATGGCGCTCGTGCACCACCGCAGTCGCCACAAGAGCAGCAGCGAGACAAGGCTGACAAGCGTAAGGAGAAACTCTGCATTTATGAGCTGGAGAACCAGCGACTGGCTGGGCTCGTCAACCAGAAGAACCCGACGAAGCCAACACGAATGAAGTGAGTTATGTTCTACTCAGAGTTTGATTTACCGACTTACAATTCGAATAGAACAGTCGTCAAGAAGAAACCAAAGCCTCACATCGTTGAGGATATGCTGGTTCTAGAACGAAGGTATGCTGTAAGCGCGCGCCGCCTGCAGCGGTGGTGGCGCTCGCTGTGGCGCCGGTGGTTCTGGAAGTCGTACTTCATCAAAGTACGTGCAGCCACGCAGATTCAGCGCCTAGTGCGAGGCTTCGTGTGTCGCTGTGTGGTACGCACATGGCATCGTAACCGAACGCTCCGAGCCACGCTCATCCAAGCGGCGGTGCGAGGGTTCCTCATGAGGAAAGTGATCGCAACCTGGAAGCAGTGGGAATATGTGAATGCTGTGCGGATGCAAGCCATCGTTCGGGGTCACAAAGCCCGACAGACTGCGAGAATACGTCGTCAGACCCTCGCCGCCACCCGTATTCAGTGCCTTTGGCGAGGGCGGCGGTCCCGTCGTCGAACCGATTTGGTGTGGCTCGCGGCCAGGGCAATTGAACTCCAACGACTGGTGCGAGGTGTGCAGAGCCGCAAGCGTGTACGGCGCCGTCGAGCAGTGTTCAACGTGGCAGCTACCCAAATCCAGCGGATCTTCCGAGGAACGCAAGCTCGAGTGGCCGTTGAGAAAATCTTGCGCGATCGAGAAACTGCAAACCGCATCGAGTGCATGAAGATGCTCGAAGCCGAGGAAGAATGGTTTCGCAACCAACGAGATCGATTACGGAGCCGCCTTGAGCGGTTCAAGTTGCTGGAGCAGTGCGTTCCGTCAGCTTCATGTATGGGAATTCCGCCACTGACGTCGTACTCCACCTAGGCTCTGCGATCTCGAAGAGCAGTACTTCAAAGCACATGAGCGGATCAGCGATGTGAGCATACCAGATTTCAGGAGTCCATCAAGCCTAGCTACTCAGATTTGCCTTTGTTCCAGATGGAATCAATCTACCAAGACATGCAGATCCAGCGCCTTCGAGTCTCTCCCCGAGCGATCGAACACGGGTGGGTCGAAGAAATGGAGCAGAAGCTGAAGCTACAGCGACAGGCCATCACGGCGCGCAAAATGGAGGTTGTCTTCGGCCTCGGGCTCAAGTTCAAGCGAAAAGAAGAAGAGTATCTAGGGCTCGTGGAACGAATTAAGGTCGTCGAAGAGAAGCGGCAACGGGTAGGAGAGCTTTTTATCGATGGACCAACTCCGTTTCTCGCTGGTTTCTCACATAACGTACCCACCAGTTTGAAATTGCTCGAAGCGAGGAGTTCCTTGATTATTGGGAGGTGAGGTTGTCAGCGGATCTCGTTTGTCGTGTGGGATTCATATTGATTATGAGCAGAGAGAGTGTAATTACCAACATGAAGTCCAGGAGATTGAGCGGAGACGCCGCGTCGGCGACACTAAGCGCAGGTGGGGCGTCCGGTTCTATCGCTTGAACGGCAAACGCGACAGGCGATGGCGAGGCACCCACTGGACGTCAGAAGTATTAGAGGACGCCAAGCGGCGTGAAGTCTTGTGTCTGAGCAGTACAAACTTGCTCGCGGAGATCCAAGCCAAGTGGAGGAGCCATCTCGGGATGGATTCTCCCACTGAAAACGTGAACGAGGAAGAGGAAACGAGAGAGCGAGTGCATGAGCTGGAAGAGCAGGTCGCAACGGTCACAACGAACGCGCAAATACAGCAGACAGCCGCGATCTTTGATCCCGTCTTTCGCGACATTGAGGCTCGTTTTGACCAGGTCAAGGCCAAACAAATGCGGAACGACCGCCTTTCTCAATCGCGGAAGGCCGAACGCAAAGCAGCAGCTGCTCTGGCTGAACGAAGGGCTGTGGAAGATGCAAACCGACAGCCAGCTGCCACGTCGGACACTCATGACCGCCAACTCAAGCTTCGAAGAGCCATGCAGGCGTCTCGCATTCCGTGGCATTTGCTGGACCAGCTGGCTGCAGAGAGACGGAAGCTCGAAGAGGAGAAAGCGATGTTCAAGATATGGCGCAAGGTGCACCCGTCAATGTTTGCGAAAGGCCAAGGTGGTTAATTTAAATTATTGCGAAACTCTAGTGCCCCTCAACGCCGACCCGAGGCTTGCACGGGGGTTTGAAGAGCTTGCGTGACGGCCTTGAGCACGTTCAAGCGGCCGTGGCCGTAGACGTTGTTGGGGAAGACCATCGTGGTGTCTTTGGCTGCCGTCGACAAGCACGAATCGGTAATATGCGGCACCAGCGACGTCTGGTCCGTAGAGCCTGTGAGGAGCGACTTGATCTTGGAAGGCTTGAGCACGGCGTTGGCCTGCAGCATCAAGGCGACTGCGCCGCTCACGAAAGGAGCCGATGCACTCGTGCCAGTGAACGCCACGACAGCCGACGGCGATGAGCTGTGGGCAGCGACGACACCCATGCCGGGCGCCGCGAGGTCGGGTTTGATCTCTCCGTCGAGGTTCGGTCCGCGCGCGCTCAGCGCAGCGATATCATCGGTCTCAGTGGTTGCACCAACCGTGATGCCCGACGTCCAATCAGCTGGCGACGTGACCGTTCTGCACTTGGAGCCGCGGTTGCCGTTGGAGAAGACCGGGACAATACCGGCGGCGAGCCAGGCATCGATGGCTGGCTCCAGCAGGCGCTCGTCCATGAAGTCGTAGTTCCAGCTCATGTTGATCACGTGCGGCCGCTTGGAGCAGTCCATTTGCTGCTTGGCGTCGAAGGGGCAGAGCAGGAACTGCGCACAGGTCAGCATCCAGCTCTCGTCGCAGTTGCCGTCGGCGTCGCACGCGCGACACGCCATCCATGTCGCCTGCGGCGCCACACCGAGGCCGTTACCACCGGCGAGGATGCTCAGCACCGACGTGCCGTGGCCGAGTGGGTCGATTGGCGTCGCTGAGCTGTCGACGGCGTCGAACCAGCCGTACTCGGGGATCATCCGTCCCACGATGGAGTCGTGTGTCGCCAGGACGCCCGAGTCAGCGGCCGCGACGCGGATGCCCGTGCCGTTGAAGCCCTGCTGCCACACCTGCGGCACCTGGATGCGCTCGAGGCTCCACGTGTTCTGCTGCTCGGTCGTCGACGACGCAGTGGCAGACACGTTGGCGCTGTGCGTGTCGTGGATGGGCAGTCGCGCCACCTTCTCGACGCGGACGGCGGCGACTTCGGGCATCGCGCGGATCTTCTCCACGAGCTCAGGCGTCGCGTCTCGCACCGACACCTCGTTGGTGATCCACAGGCTCTTGGTGTCCGTGGCGTTCGGCGCCTCGTTCTCGATCAGCTCGAGCACGGGCGCGTGGCTCTCTTTGGCGTGCTCGATGAGCCCACCGACCATGACGTCGACGTGGTCGTGGAGCTCGCGGTCGGCCTCGCACGCAACGCGCAGCTTGCGCATCTTGCGTCGGATCGCCTTGGCGTCCGTCAGCTCGCTCGGGCGCCCGCTCTTCATAGTCACGATCACGTTGAGGCGCTGCGACGTCGCCGCCTCGCGCTGTTCGTACGGAGACGCCGCCGCGACGCCGAGCAGCGCGAGCAGCAGCGCCGAGTGGGTGGAGAGCCGCATGGGAACTGGGATCTTTCTGTTGCTTGGGCCCGCAGATCGGGAAATGAAAGCCAAGTCATCAAGCGAGCAGCTCACATCGGGATGAGGAGCTCCGCTGGTGGCTGACTGGAATCAGTCACGTCCACGCGTGACTCACACCCGTGACACACACCCAGATGTCGCAGTGGATCTGATACCGAAAGGCTACATTCAGCACACGAATGCAAAACCAGAAGGGGAATTCACGTGATCTATTACGCCGTCTTCATGAGGTTCTTGATGCCGTTGTCGCTGATGTTGAGCAGCACGTTGCCCTGCTTGTTGGCCACGAGCATCTCGGCGAGCAGACTGTTGGACGCGTTGCCCGTGACGACGGTCTGGTTGTTGCTGGCGAGAGAGCTGAGCAGGTCGAGGCGCTGCATGTCCAGTGTGTGGGCTCGGTACTTCTCCAGCTTCTTCGCAGCCGCGCCCTCGGCCCGAGCGGTGATCTCATTGGCCTTGGCGGTTCCCGTGGCTTGGATCTCGTCGATCTCGGCTGTGAGCTGCATGCGCAGGCCCTCGGCCTCGGCGACGAGAAGCTGGATGTCGGCGTCGCAGTGGGACGTGATCTCGGACGAGATCTTCTGCGTGTCGGCTTTGATCTGCTCGATCTTGAGCGCGGCGTCGGTGGAGATGCGATTGCACTTGACCTTTGTCTCCTGCGCGATCTGGTCTTGGATGAGGCGCGTGTCGACCATGACGAGATCGATCTCCTTCTGGATCTCGGCGCATTTGGCTTTGCCCGTCTGCTCTTCCTCCATGAGCATCATGTGGCGCGCGAGCTTGGTGGTTTCGATCTCTTCTTTGAACTGCAGCAGCTGCATGTCGCTCATTTGCTTCATGTTTTGCTCTTTGATCGCGCTCAGATGCGTCGTGCGGCTCTGCATTTGTTCCTGGAACGCGTCCGGCAGACGCACGTTCGTGATCGCGACGTTGGTGATCTGCACACCGTAATTGTTGAACTGCTTGTTTAAGTTGTTCTTGATGTCTTCAGTCACGTAGTAGAGCTGCCCTTCCTTCACCGGCTCCGCAGCTACTCCTCCGATTGGATCGCCTGCTTCGTTGAAGCCTCGATTGAGCTGGTTTAGGCCTCCCGTCTGGAAACGATCGCGCAAAGTTCCTTCACGGAGCTTGTATACTTCAGTGTGGAGCACACTGCGAGCCAACGCCCGCACAGCCTCGTCTTGCGCGGCCCGTAGCTGGACCTCAAGGCCGTTTGGACCAAGTTCGTAGACAAATCGGCGCACGAGCGCGGGGTCTTCGCCCTTCTTCTCGTCGCCCATGATTCGCAGAACGAGACACATGTCGATGCGCACGGTGACGTCGTCGGCTGTCTTGCAACCTTTCACAGGCGTCTCGAACACGATGAACTGCTTGGTGACTAGGTGCGACACCTTGGTGAAGATGGACGCCCAGTGGAAGCCAGGGGGCCACAGCGGGCTTTTCGTTCCGTCTGGGCCTTCGTAGTCGATGTCTTTGCCTTGGTCTTGAACCAGCGCGTACATGCCTTCGGGTACGCGGATATACGGCTTGAAGGCGCTGCGCCCCGGTTGGATGATGATGACGGTGTTGCCATTGTAGCATGCGCCGAAGATACGATTGGCCGAGTCGACCCGGTACGTCTCCTGGTACAGGAGGCGAGTTTGCATCTGTCGATCCATAGGGGGCTGCTCAGTCATGGCTGCGTGGAGAGATTGTCTCGAGGCACTGCCGATCTTTGTGTGAGAGTGCGGTGGCTCGATCGATTCCAAACTTGCATCTTCCTTGGGACAGTGGCGAACGAGAGGATCTCAATCCCACGCTTCCTCCAAATCGGGAATGGATTTTCGCGTAAAATCTGCAAGGGTCGGAGTATATCTCATATCAGGTGTCTCGGACGGTGCCCAAAGCAAACTCGCCATATCAGTCGCTGTCTCGTCCTGTCTCCTTGGCATTCTCCGCCAAGAAGAAAACGGAAGGATCGCTTGGCTTGAACGTCGGGCGAATTCATCTCGCGGCCAGCAACCTTGGCTCGTTGTCCAACTCGCTGGATCCGCAGTGCTGATTCGGGAAGATGAGCACCGTCCCGACAGTGCGACGAGACGAGCTGCCAAAAACGGACTCCTTCGACGACGCATGCGAAGCACACAAGAGGAGGCTCCGATTCCACCACAGCGTCTCAGGCACTCCAAACTGATCAGTCGTGAACGGGTCCCTCGCATCAGTTCGAAATCGCCACCGCTGCGAAAGCCGCTAGCTACCCTGGACCCCAAGCCAAAATGCAGTTTCAATACCATGGCACTCAACCCGTGGTCGGATCACCGAAGCGACCGGCTCGATATAACCGACTCGTTCAACTCGAGATCTCCAAACCCATGGACGGTAGGAAGGGTCGATGCCTCGTTGGCAGTGGAGGCACTAACGTCCTGGCCTCGCTAGCGATGAAGCACTTCAACGCTAAAGTGGAGAACGGCAAGATCCCGCTCGTCTTGATCCCCAAGTACCCCACGCTGTTCAGCTTCATGCTGCAGATCCCGTCGGGACTGTGAGTGATGAGCATCGCAACTTGCTGAGCAGATGATCGAATGCTAATACGAATATTGAGACAGATGGGTGCTCAAGCAGAAGTGGAACGCGCACGATGGCATGATGGATCCCGGTCTTCAAGTCTTCTGGCCAGCGTGGCACCGCATCTCGCACATCGTCACGAAGCAGGCGGTCTCGTACTCAAACCCTGTGCGCTTCTGTCCTACGTCCGACAATGTGATGGTCGACATCGACATCTCCATCAGCTTCCAGATCGGCCCGACGGAAGACGACGCAGTAAAATTTGTGTACTCGCTGGGAGCTCACCGTTTTGATGAGTTGCTCTACTCGCTGACTGAGGAAGCGATCCGAGGGCTCGTGAACTCGGTGCGCCACGACCAAGTGCACGATCTTCGCGAAGACTTTGCTCAAGGGATGAAGAAAGATCTTAACAGCACGCTGTCCGAGTACGGCGTTTTCATCCACAACGTCAAGGTCACGGACGTCGCGCTTCCCCCGACATTGTCGCGCACGCTCGAAGAGACGACGGCCTTCAAGACGCGCATGGAGGAGCAGGAGAAGAACCACGAGAACCGCCTGCGCATCCTGCTCAACGAAGAGACCCAGAAGCTCACGGCATTACAGAAAGAGAACGACCGCGCGATCCAGGATCTCGTGGCCGAGAAGGCTCGAACGGTCATCCAGCGAGACGAGATGCGCACGGTGGCCGAGGCCAAGGCGCAGGTCATGGTTGTCGAGCAAAAGTCGGTCTTCGACAACAAGATCAAAGAAGCCGAGGGCTTCAAAGAAGACGCGCTGTCCACGGCGAGCGCCGAGTCGATCCGCCGCAAGGCCAAGCCCGTGGTCGACCTCACGACGCTCAAGGCGGACTACCAGCAGTACGTGACGGTGGCCAAGATCAAGAGCGAGGCCGCCAAGATCCAGGCCAACGCCGACGCCGAGGCCACGGCTGCGCCGTTCCTGGGCGACAAGCGCAGCTTCGACTACCAGGCCAAGAAGATCTCGCTCGAGACCAAGCTCGCGCGCATCGTGCCCATGGTCATCAGCGGCAAGAACGGCGACGACCTCATTCGCCAGACCTTCCTGCAGACCTTGGATTCGAAGAAGTAGCTGTTGTAAAAGTAAGTGGATACACTAAAAACGGACGATGATTGGTGGATGGAATGGTGGATCCGCTCTGCAGCGGAGCAGCTCATCTTGGCGTTGGATTCAGCCAATAATGCTGACGAGAGGAAGCGGCCTCTGCACGACTCTCGCTTCGCGCCTGCCTCGACGACAGCCCACGATGACGGCCATGAGCGCCGCGATGATGAGCTCCGCGAGGCTCTTCAGCTTCGTGGACGAGCTCAAGGACGACAAGCCGGCGCTCGTGCAGCGCAGCATAGATACGCTTCGCCAGTTGGGCGGCGCCGACAGCTACGTGCAACTGCATCTGCCCGGCTCAGCCAGCGCTCCGGAAGGGAACAGCAAGATCCTGAACGATCTCAACCACTGCGCCGTGATCGAGATCCACAATCCAGCCGCGAGGAATGCGCTCAGCGGACGGATGATGGCGGAGCTCGCGGACATCGTGACGCGGCTGGAAGACCCGGAGGTCCACAAGAACATCAGCATCGTGGTGCTGCGCGGGACGGGCGGCTGGTTCTGCGCCGGTGCGGATCTGCGAGTGGCGAAGGAGGAACTGAGCTCTCGGCAGGGAGGGTCGGCGATGGGCGCAGTCATGGTGGATACGCTCACTCGGTTTCGCCGTCTCCCGATCGTGAGTGTTGCGGTGGTCGAGGGAGGAGCCTACGGAGGCGGTGCCGAGCTGAGCACATCGTGCGACTTCCGTATCCTTGCGGACAACGCCGTCATTCAGTTCGTTCAGGCCCGCATGGGCGTGTCGCCAGGTTGGGGCGGAGGCGCTCGCCTGTATAAGATCGTCGGAAGACAGCACGCGCTCCGCCTCTTGTGCACGGCAGAGAAGCTCACCCCAGCACGCGCAGTCGAACTTGGACTCGTTGATTCCGTGTACAAGAACGATGGGCCTGGCAGCTGCGAAGAAGCGTGCGTTGAGTTTCTTCGACCGTTCGATACTGCACCTCCTGGTATGTGGCTGCGTGGCTCGATTCCTCACGTTTGGCTCGTATCTCATCTTGTATTTGGATTTTTCAGAGGTATCCCATGGCGCCAAGCAAGTGATCACTAACGCTGATGACGTGAGCCTGGATGAAGTTCTCGAGTTTGAGCATTGCGTGTTCACGAGACTCTGGGGTGGCCCAGCGAACATGAAGGCACTCGAAGGCGCTCTGCGCAAGTCCAAGCCTGACTCAACCAAGTAGAGAGTGCGGATCCATCGCAAATATCACTCTTGTGTATTGATCCCAGGCTGTCGCTTTGAAGGCGATTCTCGAGGCACCTTCAGGATGAACGAGCCGCGCTCGTACGCTCCGATGTTGCTCACGATGATCTTCTTGGCCTCCACGCTGAGTTGCTTCAATTTCTTCTCGATCGTTTGGCGGTGTTGTTCACGTTGCTTCAGCTTTGCTCGGTGATCTTTTCGAGCCTCATTAAGGATCTTGTTACCGTAGTCTCCAGCACTGCACCTACTCTTGGACTGTCGCTGGATTTTTCGATACCACCGATTCGCAGTCTCCGTCGCTGCTTGCTCTTCCTTCATCTTTTTTTCTTGCCGCTTCGTGCGCATAGCGTCCTCGTATCGCTTGCTTGGAGGAACGTCCGCGACGCCGATCGTTCGATTAAACGGCTTGAATATCCTGTGAGCTTCCTTCTGCGAGTGCAGCTCTCGTGCACGCTCTTCCCTGATCTGTTCCTCTTTCAGCAATTGGCTGCGTCTGTAATCACTTACCCGCTTCTGTGCTTGAATCGAAGCGTTCACCGCAGACTCGCTCCTGACAACAGCGGTGGCTGGTGCAGGCGGCGGTTGGAGTGGCTCATTCTCCTCTTTTGCACCACTGCGCCTCGCATGTAGGCGTACAATCTCGTCCGAAAAGTCCGGGACCGGCTCGCACTGTTCGAACCCAGGTCTCTCTCCATCTTCCAATGATGCTTCGCTCTGCGCAGAGCTACTCTCCAGGTCCACCGGTGTTGACAGAACCTTTGGCTTTTGCATTCCGTCAGTCTCAACAGACTTGGTGGGGTCGCTAGGGTCACTAAGAGCCGGTAGAGGATGCACGAGCCCCTCGCCATCGCTCTCGTAGTCGTCTTCGTATGCGTCGCCCTCGTCATCCTCTCGGCCATCGCTCTCACTCGGTGCCATTTTGCAAACTGGTTCCAAACATGGCTACATTCTGGTCCAGAAAAGTTCCAGGTTCAAGATCCTGCCTAAAATAAAACTCCAGGGGATCAGCAGCCTCCCAAAATCGATCGTTTTCTTCGCCTCTCGAACTCCTGGACTGGAAGAATCCCCTCGAAGGTGGACGGAGCTCCTGGAACCTTGATGGAAGCAGCCGACACCATTGCGCACTCTGACCACCAGCTCCAGGACCTCGCCACGACGGCCGCGCTGTCCAGCGCCGTGGCTCCTCAAGCAATCTCCAGTCTCAGTGTGGCGGCGACGGAGGCCATCGCGTTCCCGGCAGCCGACGGACCGGAAGCGAATGGAGATGACGACGCGGAGGAGGACCCACTGACCGACGCGCGCCGCAACTGGAGTGAAGACGTGACCCTCAAGCTCGTCAAGATCTGGAAGCGAGCATGCCAAGAGCACCCTGGTGTTGGACGAGTCGCGCGCATGCAGATCGTGTATGAAGAGTTCAAAGAGGCGGTTGATTGTTCCAATCGATCGCGCAAGGCGGTGGAGGATAAGCTCTACACGATCAAGCAGATGTACCAGTTCATCGTGAAGATGAATGGGAGCTTCCACAAGTCGCAGAGCGCCAAGACAGCAGGAGGAGCGAGCGCTAGCGCCAAACCAGCTTGGTTTGAGCTCACCAAAGATGAACGGCGAGTTGTTCGGTCTCTTCACCGCGTTCGGATCCCGAATATTTCTTATGAGGTCTTCCTAGTTCTCAAGAGTGTGCTCAATCCAAGCCTTCCTGGGGTAGCTCCCCAAACTTCGCCGGCGAGAGGGTATTCTAGCAACTCAGCCGCAAGCTACAGCTCAGCGTCGACGAACGCGTCCGGCGAAGTCCCTGCTGCGACTCTTGCGACCGGACGCGAATCAGAGACGGCTGACGTAGTCGATAACAAGCGCAACTGGAGCAACGAAGTGACGCTGCAGCTTGCCAAGGCTTGGCGTAGCGCTGTGAGCAACAACAAGGACTTCCGAGGTGCTCTTTTGAGCCAGCGGGTCTACAACGAGTTCATGAAAGTTGTCGGCGGCTGTTCACGATCGCGCAAGGCGATTGAGGATAAGATGCATTCGATGAAGGAAATGTACCGATTTATCCGCCTGTACAACGCAAGCTGTGTCGGCGTGCCCGGCAAGACACCATGGTTCGAGCTCTCCAAGCCTGATCGACGCCAGTTACGGTAGGTCATCGCATGCAGATCTTGTCACTTCCAATCTCTAACATTGCCCAACTTGCTAGAACTGCCCACAAGATTCGTGTACCGAACTTGACCCCCGAGGTGTACGCAGAGCTAGACGCGTTCATGAGCCAGGCCACAGATATTTCTGACAGCTTTCCGGAGGGCTTTTCGAAGCTGCTGGCCGCTCAGCAGAACCTTTCGATGGCCGCGACACCTCCTGCTACAATCAATCAACCACTGAACACCCTCACGTCACCTTCGACCGCCTCTCCTCTTGACGTCGCCCTCGTGAACACCTACGACGTGCTGCGTCGACTCGCTGAAGAAGAGAGCCAGCTGTCGCCGGCAGCACTAGGTCCGATGGGACTGCCCGCTCGCCCGCAGCAGAGCCAAGAGCCGCCAGCCCAGTCATCAATGCCTCTTCCGCAGACACTAGCTCTTTCTCGTCCTCACGAGGAGACCGACTCGACCGGACCGGCCGCAAAGCGTCTTCGCACGACCGCAGAGCCAGTCAGCGAACAGCGTCTGCAAGAGCTGCTCGCACTGCAGCAGCACGCAATCGTAGAGCGGAGACAGCAGCACGCCGATCAAATGGCGCTACTGCTGGAGATCGTCGGGCTGCTTCGCCAGCACACGCAATATTGAGCTCCTCAAAAGATCAGGCGTTTGACACTGTCTAGGATCATCACTCTTCATTCAAGTTGCCACAATGGTGCTTGAACGAGAAGATATCTGTTAATGTCATGTTCATGTTGAATAAAAGTTGTGCTTCTGCAACTATGAATGTGCCTGATTCAGTACTGAACTCTTCACCAATTGGGTCCCTTCGTCAGTGTCTGAAAGATTAGCCCCGGCCCATCATGGCCGGCGTCACGGAAGAAGCGACGCCGTTCAACCGGCTCATCGGCGAGAGGGACGTGCTCGCGGCCATCGCCAGCGAGTTCCTGGACGAAAATGCCGCCAGAAAAGACACCTCGGCGGCCACCGTGTGCCTCGGGCGCGTGTTCATGACCACCTACCGCTTCCAGTTCGCCCCGGACCCGCACGAGTTCGAGCTCGCGCGGCGCCACCTGCTGCAGCGCTCGCTCGAGGAGATCGAGAGCTACTTTGTGATCCCGCTGGGCTGCATCTCGAGCGTCAAGAAGAAGAACTCGGTCATCGAGATCGTCACGAAAGACTTGCGGCAGCTCTCGTTCCGCTTCGACGTCGTCGAAGTCGCCAAGGTGCGAGGTCGCTACCGCCACTTGATCTAACGTGCGGGACTAACGCACAGAGCGATTGCTGTACAGATCTACGCGGTGCTGACGACGTACGTGTTCCCGAATAAGATCGACTACCTCTTCGCCTTCTACCATCAGTGAGTGGAGGCTCGTTGGCTTGGTTTCTAACGTGGCGATACTAAGAGCAACCTGTCCCTATCAACCGCAGGCTCTCAAAGAGCTTCACGGACGAAAAAGAACTGCTGCCGAGCGCACAAGACTGGTTTGTGTACGACGCACAGGTCGAGTGGCAGCGCGAGGGCGTCTTCGAGACGGGCAAGTGGCGGGTTTCCTACATAAACGAAGGATTCCGCGAGATCGAGACGTACCCAGAGCTGCTCGCCGTCCCCACGAGCGTTCCGGACGGGGTAACTCACAGCAGTCGACGGTGTGTTTTGGGATGGAGTCTGATCAGCCATTTGCCCGTGTAGATCTTGTGTGATGCTACCGCTTTCCGGTCACTCGGGCGTATCCCTTGTCTAGCCTGGTATAACAAGGCCAACGGAGCGACAATTTCGCGGTCGAGCCAGCCAAAAGTAGGCATGTCCAAGGCCACTTCACCTGCGGACGAGGCCCTCGTCGCCGGCATTGCGTGCTCGACGCTCCTCACAGACTCGCTGCACATTATCGATTGTCGACCAATGTCAAATGCGCTCGCAAATCGTGCCAAGGGCTACGGCGTGGAGAGCTCCGACAACTACAAGAACTGCACAGTGACGTTTATGAACATTCCGAACATCCACTCGATGCGCGACAGCCTCAAGAAGTTGCGCTCTCTCGCTCTCTCGACGTCCAACGACAATCTCCAGTGGCTCGGCAACGTCGAAGACACCAAGTGGTTGGTGTACGTTCGTCAGCTTCTCAAGTCCTCACTCCACGTTGCGCAGCTCATCCGCGATGGCCAGTCCGTGTTGCTTCACTGCAGCCATGGGTGGGACCGCACAAGCCAGATTTCGGCCATCACGCAGCTCGTGGTGGATCCGTTCTTCCGGTCTTGGAAAGGCTTCCAGATCCTCATCGAGAAAGAGTGGCTCTCATTTGGCCATCCGTTCCAGCTGCGGCTCTCCCATGGCGAGAAAGCGGATACGCAGGAGTCGCCCATTTTCATCCAGTTTCTGGACTGCGTCTGGCAGCTTGTGCGGATCTTCCCGAGTTACTTTGAGTTTAACGAAGGCCTACTGCTCATGCTGGCGGAGGCTCTACACTCGTGTCGCTTCGGGACGTTCCTCTTGGACTGCAAGAAGCTGCGCGTGGACGCCGGTCTCGAAAGCCGGACGCCGTCAGTGTGGACGTGGATTAACGGCTTCCGCAACGAGCTCAGCGAACCGACGTACAAGCCCAACCAACACTTGAACCCGACGCCGTCCGGCCTGCTGCGTCGAGTGACGCTGTGGGAGTCCATGTTCATGCGGTGGTCGGCGCAGCCCATGCTCCAGGAGACGGAGGTCACGGAGGACCATTTTGCCGACCACAAGAAACGTGTGCTCACGTGGCAACTGCCTCGCGTGGCCTGGAACGCGCTGAACCAGGATATGGCGACTAAGCTACGCGACGCCGAGACCCTGCAGTTGCTCTCAAAGCGAGTGAGTCGACTGAGCATCGACAGACGATCCGAGCTACAAAACTAGACCAATAGTAGATGACACACGGCAACAGGATAGATACGGGAATTGTGTTTGCAGTGTACTACAGTCGCGGTGTCCTTTTGCCTATTTGAGTGTGTTGGGAAATGGGATTGAGTCGCCCACCTTGCAAAGAGAGTCATGCAGCTTCTGTCGTGGAGGGACGACAGAGGAGGAAACGCGTGGGTCGTCTCTGTCGAATCATGGTGGTGGCATAGCACAGCTCACAACGCTGCTTCGTGCACAGCGTGTCTGCGCTCGGGGCTGCCTCGCTGGAATCAAAGGAGCGTGGTTTTTGGTAGATCGAGATCGCAGTCGAGCCCCGATTAGCGCTTGGCCTCGAGCGTCTGCAGGAACGTCTGGCGGATGAGCTCGTCGCCGTTCTTGCCGCTGATGACCATGGGCACGGTCTCCGCCAGCTTGGTTTCCAGCTTGATCTTCTTGAGCTGGTAGTCGAAGTTGCGCTTCTCGACGAGGAACGGTGCGGCGTTGCCCTCGGCGTCGGCGTTCGCCTGGATCATCGCGGCCTCCCGCTCGGCGGCCTTGATGGCCGCATCGCGCTTGATCTTGGCCACGTTCACGTACTGGTCAAAGTCCTTCTGGATCGCGCTCAGTTCAACCAGCGGCATCGCCTTGCGCTTGACCGTCTCGGCCGTCGCGGTGGCCACAGAGTCCTCCTTCAGACCTTCGACCTCCTTGATCTTGTTCTCGCACTTCGAGATGACCTCGGCGATCGTGACCTGGGACTTGGCCTCGGCCACCGTGCGCATCTCGTCGCGGTGGATCGCGGCACGAGCCTTCTCGGCCACGAGGTCTTGGATCGCGCGCTCGTTCTCTTTCTGTAATGCCGTGAGCTTCTGGGTTTCTTCGTTGAGCAGGATGCGCAGGCGGTTCTCATGGTTCTTCTCCTGCTCCTCCATGCGCGTCTTGAAGGCCGTCGTTTCTTCGAGCGTGCGCGAGAGCGCCGGCGGCAGCGCGACGTCCGTGACCTTGACGTTGTGGATGAAGACGCCGTAGGTCTTGAGCTTGATGTTGAGGTCCTTCTTCATGCCGAGCGCAAACTCCTCGCGCAGGTCATGCACTTGGTCATGGCGCACTGAGTGCACGAGTCCTCGGATCGCTTCCTCGGTCAGCGAGTAGAGCAGCTCGTCGAAGCGGTGCGCGCCGAGCGAGTAGACAAAGCGCACGGCGTCGTCTTCGCTCGGGCCGATCTGGAAGCTGATCGAAATGTCAATGTCGACCATGACGTTGTCGGACGTCGGGCAGAAGCGCACGAGGTTCGAGTAGGACACGGCCTGCTTGGTCACGATGTGCGAGATGCGGTACCACGCGGGCCAGAAGACCTTGAGCCCCGGGTCCATCATGCCCACGTGTGCGTTCCATTTCTGCTTGAGCACCCAGAGCCCCGAGGGCACCTGCATGAACGGCGTGATCACGCGAGGGTACTTGGGGATGAGCACGAGCGGGATCTTGCCGCCCTCGACCGTCTTGTTGAAGACCTTCATGGCGTCCATGGGCTTGCCGATGTCGATCTGCACGAGGCGGTTGTAGCGGCCCGTCGGGCGCGTCGCCATGCTCGGCTGGCGGGCGGGGGTCGCCATGTCGCTTGTGGTGGGGTTGGATTGGGAGACGGAGAGTTGCGGAATGAGCCGACGGTTGGCGTTGGAATGTGTTGGCGTGCCGAAGGAACGCGGTCGCCTGTGTCGCACGCAGAGAGAGTTGGCGAGCGGATCCCACTCGTCGAACTTTCAGAAGGGTGCAGAGACGCACGCATGGAGAGGTGGGAGGCTGTAATTTACGGAGGATTGGTGGGTACATGGAGAAGATAACCGTATCATACGAGAGATATGGTAGTTTTCAAGCGAGCCCAACATATCAGACCAACACTCCTGCTATGGTCAACAGACTTGAAATGCAGACACCCAAGAATTACAATTCTTGGGTCTGCAGCCTTTTCTAATTGTCGAGAGCCAGAACATGGCTCCCCACCAGTCGCAGTCGTGGAGAGAACAGCGAAGCCATCGAATCTTAAATGTGGCTTCAATGGCGGCTGGCTTCACGGCGTGCTGGCCACTGCAAATTTTGCAGTGGCCAGCATGCCGGTTCGCTATTTAATAGCGAACCTTTCCTTTCCGTCTGAGAGCGGCCGCTTGTCGATTACAGTATCATGTTTATATCGCTTCCTCCTCAATCGAGTCGTAAGCTTCCTGCAAATATATGATGGAAGCTCACGTCATAAGAGAGTGGGTATGGCCTCGAAATAAAGTCTTTGTTTCGACGGGGCAGACCGGTGTGGGGTGTCTTTCTCGATGGTTACTTCGCTTCCTGATATTACACTTTCGCACAACAAATTGAATGAACAGACGCGGCCAGAGCATGATTTCATCGGTAAGATATCAGTGAGATGGCCGTCGAGAAATTTTCTCGACGATGGCTACTTTCTCCGAGAAAGTAGCAATTTGCTCATGCTGTGGAAATACCCCAACGATTATACAAGGGCTATCGAGAGAATTTCTCAAGCGCGACGCAGGGGACACGTGTCTCAGAGGGCTCGCGTTGATGGGCGGTTAAGGTGTCCGCAAGTGATTGATTTGCTGTCATGTCCACATCTCCAAGGGCGTGTGACTCTGACACCCACTCAGAAGGGTGGAACAGAATCTGTAGCCAAGTCCACTCGTGGAGCTCGAGTTGCCCATGTCGCAGATTTCTCTCGTGCTGGCCGAATAGCTATAATCGGTCCATAAATCCATCCGTGCTGGTCCCATTTGGACGTTTTATGGAGGACCTGCTGGATCGTCTCCGACCATCACTCCCGCTTCGTGGTCGACATCCAAGGTTCCCGTAATTTACCGCGCAACAAATCTCCCCACGCCTGTTCCAGCTTCAACCCACTGCCCGAGATTCCCTTCGGCCGCCGGTTCTCTCGCACCGACCCGCTGGACACATCAGCCTTCAAACGCGCCAACGTTCCAACTGTCGCCAACGATCCGCATCCTCATTCTCCAACTTCCTCGCCACCACACCAACGACCATGGGCTCGCAGCAAAGCCTCCCGGCGGACCAGCTTCCCGGCGGCGCCAAGCACCAGACGCGTCTCCAGTACCGCAACACGTGGCGCGTCGACTCGGCCAACCGCCTCTTCGGCGCCTGCTACGACGGCAACACGGTCGTCATCATCAACCCGGGCCGCAGCCCCGTCAAGCCATACATCCGCGTGCCCGAAGGCACTTACGCGCTCGTGCAGAACCAGGGCCGCGACGTCGACTGGCGCGGGTCCAACGGCAAGCGCTCGGCCGTCTGGCCCGCGGGCTTCCACTGGGCCTCGCCCTTCACCAAGGTGGCGCACCTCGTGACCAAGCAGTACATCGTCTTCGACACGCCCGTCAAGGGCTGCAAGACCGCCGACGACGTGACCGTCTCGATCGACATGTGCCTCGTGCTGCGCATCATGGGCGACGAGACCAAGGGCGAAGACCCGGAGCTCGTGCGCCGCTTCGTCTACGAGCTCGGCCCAAACGGGCTCGAGGTGCAGCTGCGCGCGGCGCAGGACGAGGCCGTGCGCGCGCTGGCTCGTAGTGTGCTCCACACGGAGGTCTACCAGCTGCGCGACGGCACGATGAAAGAGCGCTTCAACACGGGCGCGCTCAACTTCCGCACGAACCCGGTCGAGCAGTCGCTCACGGACGAGCTCATCACGCCCAAGTCGCTCGGCGACAGCAACGACCCGGACGCCGGCACGCCGCCCATCATGCAGGAGGCCAAGGTGCTCTACTGCGTCACCGAGGACATCAAGCGCAACCTCAACCTGCAGTTCAACACGTACGGCGTCGAGATCACGAGCGTCGCGATCACGGACGTCAAGCTGCCGGACACGTTCCAGGAGCAGATGCAGAGCCGCACGACCCACCTGAGCGCCATCAAGGAGCAGAACATGAAGCAGATGAGCGACATGCAGCTGCTGCAGTACAAGGAGGAGATCGACATGACCAAGCTCAAGCGCCGCATGATGCTCATGGAGGAGGAGCAGACGGGCAAGGCCAAGTGTGCCGAGATCCAGAAAGAGGTCGACCTCATCAATGCCGACTGCAAGCTCGTGCAGGAGCAGATCGCGCAGGAGACGCGCGTGCGCGTCAACAACGTCAACGTCGAGGCCAACCTCAAGATCGCGCAGGTTCGCGCCGACACGGAGCGTATCGCCAAGGAGATCAGCGCGCACTGCGACGCCGAGGTCGAGATCATCAACGCCGAGAAGGCCGCGCTCGAGGTGCAGCTCAATGCGCTCGTCGAGGAGCTGCGCGTGGGCGGTGAGGCCAAGGCCGCGGAGATCGTCGCGCGCGCTGAAGGCATCGCCGCCAAGAAGCTCGAGAAGTTCCGCCAGCACGAGATCAACATGAAGAAGCTCGACATGCTCTCGTCGCTCGCCAAGAACAAGCAGACGGTCGTCTCGGGCGACACGTCGGGCAACCTGCTCGCCGACATGTTTGTCTCGAACCGCCAGCAGAGCGTGCTCGTCAACGTGGACGGACCCGGCAAGAAGGACGGCTCGAGCTTCAGCCTCATCAAGTCGTAAGCGGACTCTTGGTCGCTGCGGTGTTTCTTCTTTCTGCAAGCTCGTCAATCGACTTCCCTGTCACCTGGCAAGCCTTCCTTCCGCGAGTATTCGCGGTGCCGCTCGATTGGAAAGCGGCGGTACGATGACAAAAATGAACCTCAGGTGCTTCGACGACCCGCTGAGTGTGCATGCTCACCCTGCAAGCGGCCGAGTGCTGACGATGCTGCATCGCACGCTTCGTCTCGAGACTCTGCCTAGCCATTTGGCTCCATTTCCCCCTCTTTGATACTATCAGTCTCAGCAGCCAATACAACGACACTGTTCTCGCTTGCATTTACTTACAGCTTTTGCCAAACTCTACTTGGTCGTGGCTGGTTGCTTCAGGTGCTTGAAGCGCAAGTAGGCGTGGTCGTCACCTGTGCGGTCTCGCACGCAGCGGTCGAGGCGAGGAATATGCAGATTCAGCACGTCGTCCAAGTAGCTCTTGTCCGTCACTGGGAAGGCGTCGAACTGATCAATTGGCGCAGCGGAGAGTGCAAGCTCAAGGCCAGGGCGCACCACTAGCCACTGGGCTGCGATCTCGTTGTGCGTGCGGTCCGACTTGACCAGGTACTTGGCGTAGACGCGCTCGAACGTCACTGGTAGCCACTCGAGGATCTGCTCGCGCTTGCGCTCCAGACGCAGCACGGCCGTCTTCCAAATGGCGAAGTTGCCAGCGGCAGCCGAGATGATGATCTCGAAGAACGTCGTGAAGCGGAACGGTGACTGCGTCTTGGCGACCTGCTTGGCCCAATTCTGCTTCCATGCCGTCTTGTCCACGCTGCCGCGAAGAGCTGGCCTACTGCCGCCAGAACCGCCACTGGGAGCCACCGTCTTGGCTGCTGCAGCAGAGGAACCAGCAGAGGTCGACGCACTTCCGGTTGGCGCTCCCCCTGATGGCCGTGTAGAGCCCCCAGAGGACGAAACTGACGATGACGCTGAAGGTGACGATGAAGCCGGAGCCGATGGCGATGGTGATGGCGATGGTGATGGTGTTGGAGCCGTAGAAGATGATGGAGACGGCGTACCAGCAAGCGTATCGACGTCGATAACCTCCACAGGCGTGCGGCCTACGGTTCGGATCAGGTAAAACGTCGCAACGCCCACTCCAGCTACGATTCCGGCAATCTGCACTCGCTTCCAGAACAGCTCAAGGTCAAAATACTCCTTCCGACAGGCTTCCACCAGCGTGACGTGCATCTTGAGGCGTGAAGCTGTCGACTTCAGCAGGTTTAGAATGTTGTCAGTCGCTCGATCTGGGGCACGCTCAACCTCACGGATGACTTCGCCTCGGGTGCCATCGAATTCGTGCTCTAGCATGCGTTGTACGCCATGAGCAACGGTTGAGGACTCGGATGATGTCGTTGCCGGTTCGCTGCCATTCTCCAGCGACGAGACCGTCGCCGCGACAGCAGTTCGACTCGGTTTCTTCTTTCCCTTCGAGTCTTGATTGCGGCTCTCAGCTGCGCCTTCGCGATCGTTGTGCGGCACGTACATGGTGTAGATGAACGGCAGATCCTTGCGCGGGATGACCTTGCTCAGGTTCCAGCACAGTGCGCCATAGGCTCGCGCGAAGTCGTGCACCGATCGGAAATCGTCGACCTTATTGAGGATGAGCAGCACCTTGCTGGACAGCTCACTCAAAGAGTTCGTGAGCACGTCGAGTGTCTCAAACGTCGTGCCGGGCTTGTCCGGGTCGAACATGACGAGGATGACGTCGGCGCGGTCGGCAAACCACTGGACCACGCGCTTAAAGTCGTACCCGCGGTCCGTGTCGGTGCGGTCCGTGGATGCACCTGGCGGATCGATCATGCCGGGCGAGTCGACGACCATCAGCCCTCCTTGGTTCAGCAGCGGGCTGTTCTCGACGACCTTGAGCTCGACCTGCGAGACGAACTGGCGGCCGAAGAGCCGCTGGACGTCGCCGAAGCCGTACTTGGCATGGCGCACGAGCGCCGAGCCGTCGAGTCGCTCGTCGCGGTTGCCGCCCACGAGCACCGTGAACGTGCAGTCGGTCGGCGCGCGCCCCGTCTTCTGCACCTCCTGCTGGAGCATGTAGTTGATGAACGTGCTCTTGCCGGACGAGTGGTTGCCCAGCACGAGCACCATGGGGATGTTGACCGTGTCGAAGGACGGGAACTTGGCCTGCTGGCGCAGTCTGTGGATAGCGGCGCGTCAGTCAATTCGTCCATGGAGTCATCGTCAGGATGGGCGACGCACTTCTCCAGTCGCTCGTAGATGGCCGTGACCTCGGCCTGGATCATGCGGTTCACCTCGCCGGCGACCACGACCTCGGACGGCGCGCCGCCGTCAGCCGCAGAGGTCGACATACTGAGTCTGGTGATCGCACAGAGCAATGCGAAGGCGAGGCGAGGAGAGCCGTCGTGTGTCTTTGTCTTCGGGTTTGAAGATGGCCGGCAAGCCCACCTCCGCAGGTATTGGAGAGAGATCTGGAGTGCTCTTCTAAAGGGATGTCACTCAAGATCACTGTAGTGACTATTTGTGGCGTGAGAGTCACAATTTACTGCACAGATTTCTGTGTGGTGGCGCGAGCCAATAGAGTGTGGCCTTTTGCTGGTGCCCAGTCAAGTGAGCTGCTCGAAGCGGTGTCATAATTGGCGGCAGGTGATCATGGTCAAGCGCAAGGCTCTCTCGTCCAAGGTGAGCGCCAAGAACAAGGTGCAGGCCGCGCAGAAGAAGAACAAGTTGCTCTCGGACAATGCCTTCGACTGGTCCGCGGCCAAGAGCAAAGACAGCGGCGACGTGATCGCCTCGGACAGCGAGGCCGAGGACTCGGAGATCGAGGGCGACGCCGCGGAGAATGGGAGCACTGACGGAGATGAGGAGGACGAGCTCGAGGCCCGAGAGACAGCGCAGGAGAAGCGTATGCGCCTCGCCAAGGAGTACCTGAACAAGATCACCGAGCAGGCCATGGACGAGGAGGATGACACAACAGGCGTCGACGAACGTGTAGGCGCGCGGCTGCACCAAGACGCACTGGAGGCCATGGGCAAGCTGTCCAAACAGGTCGCGAGTGAGTTTGAAGACTTCGAGTTTGGCACCGAGTCGGCGCGGTTCCTCAAGGGCCACAAGCTGCCCGTCACCAGCGTCTGTCTCTCAGAAGACGGCAAGACGGCTTTCTCGAGCTCGAAAGACGGTGCCATCTTCAAGTGGGATCTGCCCACGCAGACCAAGACCAAGCTCAAGCTGCCCGCCGACGACGTGTCCAAGGCCACAAAGGACCACGAAAAGTGCGTGCTCGCGTTGGCGCTGAGCTCGGACGGGAAGTATCTCGCGAGTGGCGGCTACGACAAGCTCCTCCGCGTGTGGGATGCCGAGAAGGGCGAGGTCGTCGAGACCTTCCAGGGCCACCGCGACACGATCTCGGCGTTGGCGTTCCGTCTGCGATCTTACTCATTGTTCTCGGGCTCGTTCGACCGCTCGATTAAGCACTGGAACTTGACAGAGATGGGTTACGTCGAGACGCTCTTCGGCCACCAGAGTGAGGTGCAGGCCCTTGACGCGCTGTACAAGGAACGCGTCGTGAGCAGTGGCCGCGACCGCAGCGTGCGCTTCTGGAAGATCACAGAGGAGACGCAGCTTGTCTTCTTCGGTAACTCGGGCTCCATGGACTGCGTCAAGATGGTCAACGAGGAGTACTACGTCACGGGCGGCGACGACGGCTCGCTCTCGCTCTGGTTCAACGGCCGCAAGAAGCCCGTGTACGTGATCCGCAACGCCCACGGCGGCAAGTGGATCAGCAGCATCGCCGTCATGCCACGCACCGATCTCGTCGCGTCCGGCTCGTGCGACGGCGTGATCCGTCTGTGGAAGGCCGACTTGTCCGCACGCACGCTCACGCAGGTGGCCGAGATCCCACAGGAGGGCTACGTCAACAGCGTGACCTTTGACCAGAAAGGCCGCTTCCTACTCGCCGGCATTGGCCAAGAGCACCGCCTCGGGCGATGGGAGCGACTCAAGCACGCCAAGAACGGGCTCGCGCTGATCGCCCTGCCGACGGTCGGCGATAACGACGAGGAGGAGGACAGCAGCGAGGAGGAAGAGGACGAGGACGCGTCGCCCGTCGGCGGAGACGACGACGAGGAAGAGGAATAGAGAATCGATAGACCGATCATCCGTCTTAAATATATAAGGTGTCATTTGTGCTTCTATCGGGAGGAATCTATCGCGAGCGAGGCACTGCCAGTCGCCTAGCCGAGACGGAAGGACGAGGCGCCGCCCGGCGGCGCGTGGATGCGGGTGATGCGGCGGTCCGTGAGCACGTTGCCGGCGTTCTGGTTGGAGCCCGAGGCGTAGGCGTTGGACGAGCCCTGGCGCGCGCCGGCGGCCGGCTGCTGCTGCTGCTGCTGTTGCTGGGGCGGCGCCTGGCGCGCGAATGGGTCACTCTTGGCGTACGGGTTGGTCTGCTCGGGCGTCTCTTCCTTGCGGCCGCGGCTGCCGCGGCGCTCGTGGCCGGCGAACTGCGACTCGTTGCTGCCGCCGAAGATGAGCGAGCCGACGCTCGAGCCGCCGCCTGGCGGCGCGTGGAGGCGCGTGCTCGAGCGCTCGCCGATGAAGTTGTCCACGTT
Organism: Pythium scleroteichum; assembly: GCA_023335855.1. Taxonomy (NCBI): domain Eukaryota; phylum Oomycota; class Peronosporomycetes; order Pythiales; family Pythiaceae; genus Pythium; species Pythium scleroteichum. Next base: position 26,522 of record JAADVR010000036.1, on the reverse strand, counting down.
CTGCGAGACCTGGTGGCTGGAGCGCGACATGGCGGCGGACGGAAGGAGGAACTTGCTGGGTGCGCGGTGGGTTGCAGAGTGAGCCTTTTGGAGATTCAAACGTTCGCGCGAAAGTGATGGGGGATGCGAGAGAAGAGGAGGGATGACCCAGCTGTCTCTCTATCAATAGGTGGAGAAAAAGATCGGATCGCATGGCAGCTAAGATGAGCTCGCATGGGGAGTTTTGCTGCGTGCCCGTGGGACCAACAGAGGCTATTAGCAGCTCGCCATGTCAAGAGGCCAAGAGTAATCACTACACGACTCTATCGCAAGACGAAGATGGCGGATCATGTTGTGTTTCTTTCATTTTGGATCAGAAGGCGATACAGAGAGCACATGAATGGGCAAGAAAGGCCGAAGACCACGGCGTCGGCCTAACACTCGTTTCGTTCACCGTCTTCTTCTTCTTCTTCATTCTGCATTGAAATTGCGTACGGGCTGCTCCGCTTCTTTCCCCGCCTAGTCCACCTCGGTCGAGTCGGCGTTGATGTTCATGTCGAGCTCCTGCCCCGTGATCCGCTTGTACAGATCCAGCACGTCGTCCGACGTCGTCTCGAAGTGGCTCGTCGGATCGTACGACTTGCTGATGAAGCAGTTGTCCTTGCTGCCGTCGCCAGTCGGCTCGAACATATCCGAGACCGAGTCAAAGCGGTCCAGGTACGGGCCGAGCAGGTTCACGCCCGGCTCGATCTCGGACAGTGGCTCCGACGTCTCCACGACCGTGCTGACGATCGCGATGTACATGCCCTTGGCCGCGACCATGTGCGCGTGCGAGACCACACACACGTAGATGTCGTTGCGGCGATTGGCCTGCGCGGCCGGGATGATAATCTGCAGCGACTCCGAGTCGTTCGAGTTGGGCACTGGGTGGTTGAGCACGAAGATCGAGCGCACAGCTTTGCCGTTCTTGCGCAGCTTGTTGGACGGGAAGTAGGACGGGTCACCGATGATCAGCTTGCCCTTGGCGACTTCGTTGCCGGCGCGGATGCCCCAGGCTTTGCCGTTCGCGTCGAAGAGCAGCTCGTCGACGCCGCGGTTGAGCATGAACGTGCCGCCGTGGATTGCACAGAGACGCGAAAAGCCCTCGGGCAGGCCGCCGAGGCCGTAGATCGGGTAGATGTACGGCGACTTGCCGTAGCGCTCGAGCGAGTAGGCGTAGAGCTTGATGGCGCGCACGGTCTCGATGGCCGGCTGGGAAACGTACGAGTCGTCGCGCATGAGCGCCATGGCGTGGCCCACAAAGCTCTGCGTGTTGCCGTCGACGCCGTACTTCTCGTAGATCTCGCTCATGGGCACGCGGAAGAGGTCGAGTCCTTCGTGGGTCTTCGGATCGTCCTCCTCGTAGTTGTAAATGTACTTGAGCAGGTTGCGGAACTTGCGCTTCTCGAAGATGCCCATGAGCGACGACTTGAGCGCCTCCTCGGGCGTCGCCGGCACCTTGTAGGTCTTGCCACCCTTAAAGACGTAGCTGCCGTCGACGTTCTTGAACTCGAGGTAGCGCGTCACCTTGGTGTGGAGCAGCATCTTGACGAGCTTGCCGCAGGCCATGATGAACTTGGGGATGAGGTCGATGTTGTAGTCGCGGTTCGAGCCCAGGTCGCTGCGCGGCTCGGTGCCGGGCTTGAACTTACCGTAGAGGTTGGTGAGGTTGAGCGACGCGCAGTCGCCGCCGTAGTACTGGTTGCGGTCTACGTGGAGCACTTTCTTGCCGTTCACGGCCAGCAGACCGCTCAGGATGCACTCCTTGAGGCCCGTGCCCATGACGATGGCGTCGTACTCGCCGTCGGCGAGCGCCTCGGTGCCCGTGGGCAGCCACGCGAAGTCCAGCTTCTGCTCCTCAGCCATGGTGTCGTCTCTCTGGCCGCTCGAGAACTCCCCCTCTTCACAGGTCGCTTCTGGAAAATCTTCTCCCGACGGAGCGCATAACTGATAGCACAGAAAGTGGCTTAGATAGAAGGTTCTTAACACGCTAGACAACCAGCACCAAACGTACATTGGATGGTGATTAGAGACTGTGAAAATCATGTATTGGTGTTGGTTGCATAGCATGTAGAGGCTGTTCAAGCGGGTCGGCATTCGAACGGGTTTTCGTTCAAGTCAAACCCGGAGCTCTTGGGGACGCATTCCCCTCGCTGGTGCGGAATCATGTACTGCGGCGACGACGTCGAAGCGGTTGTGGGCGACGTGGGCACGAGTCTGAGCAAGTTCGGGCTCGCGGGCGAAGACACGCCCAAGCTCGTGATCCCGTCCGTGGTTGCGCGTAAGAACAGCAAGCTCGAGGACCCGCAGGACGCTTCGCCGTACCTCGTCGGCGACCTCTTCGCCGTGCGCAATGCCGAGGTGCTGCGGCCCATGGAGGCCTGCGCCGTGACCAACTGGGACGCGCTCGAGCAAATGTGGAAGCACGCGTTCGATAATCTCTGTGTGCAGCCGAAGGAACATCCAGTGATCACGTCCGCGCCTGCCTGCTTCGCGAATGAAGCGCTCACGACTGCTGCGACGAGAGATGCCGAAAAGTACATGGAGATGATGTTTGAGAAGTTTGACGTCCCGTGCTTTTACATCGCCAAGGACGCCGTGCTGGATGCGTTTGCGTTCGGCAAGTCGACGGCACTCGTCGCGGAGGTCGGCGCTGGTGCCACGCGAGTCGTGCCTGTCTTTGATGGGTATCCGCTCCAGCGGCCCGCACAATACTCGAGCATTGGCTGCGAGCGACTATCCGAGTATCTAGCCCACCTAGTTTCCCAGAGAGAAGGCGCGCCTGAGGTGCGACCGCGGTGTTGTTTCTCGCGCAAGGTCAACGCCAACGGCAAGCTCGAGACGACGATTCTCCCGGCTGACCGTATCACACCACCCGTGATGCCGGCATCCTACTACAACTACATGCGGTCCGAGGTCTTCCGCGACATGCGCGAGTGCGTTTCCACAACGCCCTCCAAGGCTTTAACAGAGGAAAAGCTGCAGACTCACGTGGCCGACGAGCAGCGATACGAGCTGCCAGACGGCCAAGTGCTTTCGCTCGGCAAGGAGCGGTTTCAGGTCGCCGAGTTCCTCCTGCATCCGCGTCCTTTCGATGACAGCCTGAGCATCGTCAAGAGTGAATCGTCACCAGCCTCTCCTGGTCGTGCGCTTACGAAGGGCCTCCACCGGATGCTGTACGACGCCGTCCAGCTCTGCGATGCCGATCTGCGACGTGATATGCTCAGCAACATCATCCTTTGTGGCGGCGGCAGCGTCATGAACGGACTCACGGAGCGCCTGCACGCCGAGCTCACGAGCATGGTGCCCAGCTCGTTCAAGGTGCGCTTCACGAGCGTGATGAAGATCGAGCGCCAGTTCAGCTGCTTCATCGGCGGCTCGATCCTCGCGTCGCTTGGGTCCTTCCAGCAGCTCTGGGTGTCGCGCCGCGAGTACGAAGAGGTCGGCGCCCAGCGCCTCTGTGCCGAGCGGTTCATGTAGATTGTAGATTGTCGTACTTAACCTGCATATATCCCTGTACACCCCCCCAGCACCGCTGCGTGTCGATCTTCTCCTGTCGTTGTTGGCGCCAAATTCCACGGACCCTTCAGTGCTCCAACAGTCACCATGGCGGTTAGTGGATGTTAGTGGATGTTAATTAAGGTTAAGATCGCCATGATGTGGTATGTTAAGGGGTGTTAGGTGGAGGTAGAGACGCCATCTCGAGTTTTTGGCGCGCCGCGCACTTTCGAAGGGCGGCGAGTAGGAAAGCCGTGCTTCTGAGTACGACAGCCACCGCTCGCAGGGCGATTCCATCGACGAGCGCAGCGCGTGGACAGTCGCTGACAGGAGCATCTGATAGCAGAGGAAGCGGGCTCTCCGTGTGTGTCGGTCCCGACTCGAGAGATGGTGGTGCCGTCGAGAAACGACGTCGCGAGCGTGCCGCAGACGCCCGACCGCCACGCGTTCTACCAGGCCGGCAAGGGCAACGTGCTGAGCCACTTCGCGAGCCTCGCGACGCCCGATGCGTCTGGCAATGCGAGCGCTGCCATGAACAACGGCGTCGTGCTGCGCCATCGGCGCTCGACAGGACTCAACAACTCGTTCCCATTCGGAAACGACTCCGCGTCGTTCGCCAACAGCTTAGCGTCGACAGCGACTGCGACGGCACCCTCGCCAGTGGACAATAACGCGGCGAATGTGATCGCAGCGTCGGATGAAGACCACGTGATGGAGGACGCCAGCGCACACGTGAGTTCCCAGGGCAAGCAGCCACGCGAGGTCGCGCTGTCGCTGTGGAAGCTCGAGCGCCAGCAGGAGAACGAGAACCGAAAGAAGGACGGCGGTCTGCCACGCAGCAACAGCTCGGCCGGCGTACGGTCAAGTCGTTCCAAGTCAATCAGTTCCAGGGAATTGCGCGGATCGGGATTGATGGGTCGCCTGCACTCCCCGGATGGGAACAGCCCGGACGAGGCGAGCAACAACAACCAGAGCGAGAGCTCGTCCATGTTCTTGATGCACATCTCACCGCCTCGCCATCAGCGCCAGTCGTCGCGCCGCTCGACTCTTGAAGCGGATCCAAACACGGTCACAGAGGTGCGTAGGAAAAAGACTGGGTTACAGGTTTCGTAAGCTCATGTCGTGGATCGCGGTAGAAACGTCTCAACGGATCGAATGGGTCCTCTCACGGTCGCCGTGTGCTCAATGGCGTGGTGCTGGATGCGTCGTTTTCGAGTGATAGCTTCTCGCTCTTGTCATCCATGGAGTTTCTGTCCCGCGATCTCGAAGAGGAAGAGCGCGCAAGCAAATCCAAGTCGGATAGCGAGAGGGCGTATCTGTACAAGAAGGTTTGTGCTGGGTGTGATCTCGTGGGAGAACGTCCATACTCACCTTTTCGTGGTACTGCAGCGTTACATGGATGCGTATGGCCTCGCAGTCGGTCTCAGCCGCCGGGTCTTCGAGCTCGAGAATGCCCGAGCAAATCTCCGCACCAGCAACAATGCTTCGGATTTTGCTGGCACACACGCCGACGAGAGGCGGATTGAGTCGCTGGTTCGTGAGGTGGACTCGCTCTCGAAAGATCTGCGAGAGAGGGATTCGATGATTGCGAGTCTTCACAGTGAACAGCAAGAGTCGGCTCGCACGCTCAACGAACTGAAGATGTCTCAGATGTCTATCGACCAGTCTGCTCAGATGAACAGTACGTATGTTTCGCAGTTGGAAGAGCAAGTGGCTCGACTTCAACGAGAGAACGCAGCCTCCTCAGCGCAGATTGCCGAGATGGGGACGAAGATGTCAGGTATGCAGCAGAAGCTCGAAACGGCCCAAGCACAGCGAGCGCACATCGAGAACGCGATGCGACAGACAGAGCATCAACTCGAATCAGTCCACACGCAGTGGCTCAAGGAGAAGGCCGATTTGCTGGAAAATATGGATGATTCGAAGAAGAAACTGAGTTCAGAATGTGAGAAGCTGCGCCGCGAGAACGCTCAACTTAAGAAGACTGTTCAGAATCATAATGAAGCGGAGATACAGTTGCGTTCTGCAATTGAGACCTTTCAACGTACGTCTGATGAAGCGAAGAAGTACATTCACACAGTTGAAGGGAAGTTGCACGAGGCTCAAACGCGGATCTCAGGGTTCAGTGAGACCGAAGCGCAACTCGCTAGTGTGCACGAGCAGCTCAAACGTACACGCCAGGAATTGCACGCTGCCATTGGCGAGTGTAACCACTTGCGACGAGAGCTATCGAATGCGCATCACCAGCTTGAGAGCAACAACGCTCAGTTCCGCGAACGCATGCAGCAACTGGAGAGTCGCATCTACCAGGCAGAGATTGTTCGACGGAGCCTTCACAACAAGGTGATGGAACTGAAGGGCAACATTCGAGTGTTTTGCCGCGTTCGACCGGTGCTCCGTCATGAAGTTGCAGCGAGCGGCAGCGAAGAGGTACGTCGATTGGGATTTCAATGTATCAAACGAGTCTAATATGTAGGTGTCCCACAGATCTTCAACTTCCCAGACTATGCTGGTGAGAGGAGGCAAATCGAATTGATTGCCGGCCCGCGCTCCCATGTTGGCTACGGTCAAAATGGTGGTCGCGAGACCGTGAAGAAGTATCCATTCGACTTCGACCTCATCTTCAACGGCTCGTGTAGTCAAGAAGACGTGTTTCTGGAGGTCTCAGCTCTTGTTCAATCTGCGCTCGACGGTTACAACGTCTGTATCTTCGCTTACGGACAAACTGGGTATGTGGCCGCGCTGGTTTTCATTGTGCGTTCAAGCGATTGATTGATAGGTTGACTTTTGTAGCTCGGGAAAGACATACACTATGCAAGGTGTGTCTGATCCGGATGACATGGAGCCATCTCCACACATGGGCATCGTCGGTCGTGCCATTTCCCATATTTACGCGACAATTGAGGACCTTCGATCCAGTGGATGGGACTTTGGTGTCAGCTTGGAGATGATTGAGATCTACAACGAGACGTTGCGAGACTTGCTCGCTTCTCCCGGGGTATTACATCTTGGATGATACTTTTCTTGTCACTTCTGGAGCCTAACGAATCTGTGATGATGGCTCTAGTCAACCGACAAAGTGGATCTTCGTCTCGATACCGATGGGAAGCCGATGATCACCAACTCGTGTGTCCACCCCATCGAGAATGAAAGGGCAGCCTGGAAACTTCTTGAGAAAGCTATCGGGCGCCGAGCAACGAAGACGACAAACATGAACGATCGCTCGTCCCGAAGCCACTGTGTAATTTCCTTCCGGTGAGTTTGATTCCAATCGCTTATATTCACATGAGCTGACACGTGTTGCCGAATTTTTGTAGACTCAATGGAGTAAACTCTTTGAATGGTGATCGCCGATCTAGTGTCGTCCACTTGGTGGATCTGGCGGTAAGTTGTATTTCTTTGTGGATACTCATTGATACGAGAACTGATAGAATTCCTGCGATTAGGGATCGGAACGTTTGTCAAAATCGGGAAGTGGCAACGATCGCGATCTTCTGAAGGAAACGCAGTGCATCAACAAGAGCCTGTCCGCACTTGGGAATGTGATCTGTGCTCTTGCAAAGAGGGTGCGTAGCTACCAGTGCTTGTCGCCCTTACGCGCTTTTCCTCATCCGTTTTATGTGTTGCAGTCTGGGCACGTACCTTTCCGAGACTCTAAGCTGACCCATTTCCTCAGTCCGTCCTTGGGGGGCGACAGCAAGACACTGATGATTTGTAACCTCTCACCTCTCCGGCAGCATCGCGAGGAGACGTTGAACTCTCTCCGATTCGCCAAGACCGTCAATTCGTGCGAGATTGCGTTCCCATCCTACGGCAATCGGTCCTGAAGCGAGGCCAATTGAGTAACCAGAATGTCATGTATAAAGTATTCGCTTGAAGGTAATTCATCCGGAAGAAGTAGGGGCAACATAGATACGATACAGGTGCTATACTAGCTGCACGGCCCTGCTGTCTTCAGTCGGCGGATCCGAGTACAGAGATTGCAACAGTGCCTCGTCCATGTATTCCTGAATCATCGGTCGACAAGGATGAGTTAAAGGCCATGACTGAACAACACCAAGTCTGAAACCTACCATTTCGAGGAAGTCGCACAGCGCCTGGGAGGTGTACGGCTCGAAGGTCTTGTTGCTCAGCACTCGCTGGAGATATTTCTCGAGCTTGGCCTTCATGGGTGTCGGCCGCCGCCTCCACGAGAGGTATTTCCGCTCGTTGTCATCCTCGGGTAGCGGGCATGCCTCTTGGACAGACTCTGGCAGCTCTTCGTGGAGCGTCGCAAAGTCGCTGTACTGTCGTCGCAGAGTCCATCGGTCGTCCTCGGTGCGCACGACGACCTTGTACGAGATGAAGTGGTTCTTGCCCCAGATGGAGGTCGTGGAGGACGGAATCGTGGCCGAGATGACGCCGTTGCGAGAAACGCTGTGGTTGCTGCAGCGACTGACGGACGACTGCGTCGTCTTGTCGGGTTCCTGCTCGTCGGGCAGGAACTTTTCCGCCGGTATCGTGTTGCGAGATTGGATCTCGTAGTGGCCGAGCGTGCCGTACGCCGAGAAAGGCAGTTTGAAGTTGGCTGAGTGCAGATACGCCGACGGTGTCGTCACGAGAGGGATCTCAATGAGGTCGCTGGTCACGGGCGTCGCCCGGAAGAAGCACGAGGCGCCAAGAATCGCGGTGCTGCAGTACGCCAGTCCGGCCAGCAAGACGGCGAGCTTGGACGACGCCGCGAGATCAATTTGCACGACGTGCTGGAGGAGAAGAACCAGTTAGCTGATCTGGCACCGACAGAGGATTATACAGCAACGTACCTCATGGGCGAAGAGCTCGATGGTGACGTCGATCCAGCTGAACATCCAGAAGCCGCGGAGTACGATCGACGGCGTGCGGCTCCGTCGGTGTTCCATCCAGAGCAGCGTCACCGAGACGCTCTACATATATATATCCACGGGAGCTATTAGTCCGCTGGACGTAGCCAACAGCAAGTCCAGATCCAGTCGGCATACCCAGGCGAGCATTTGGAAAAAGACATGGCTGGCCGAGTTCGCGTTCGACAGCTTGGACGCGGCCTCGCGCTGGTGCCACGACGCGCCGACGAACATGTCGACCATCCAGTGGAGCGAGTGGACGACCACGAGCGTGGCGGACGAGGCGAGCTTGACGCAGAACTGAAGAAAGGAGGAGGGACGATCGGTCAGCCACGCGGATGCCGGTGCTTGGGTCTCTCACTACGTACATCAAAAGGGAATGCGATCTCCGAGAGGTAGGTCTTTGGGATGGGCTGCAGCACCTGCGCGCCGTAGGAGAAGCCGACGATCGCGAACACGACGTCGACCAGCGCGACGAAGCCGCTCGTGGGCGGCGCGACCTCGGTCATGGCCGGCGCGAGAGAGGAACTAGCAGCGAGACGAGGCCCCGACGCCGCCAGTCGTGGATTGCCCGAACCGCAGCGAGCAGAAGGCTGGCTTCCATCTGCTTTGTCCACATTCCGCGGGGCGGAGCTGCCCGCGGGAGTGTATCCATGTCGGATTTCTACCAATGAGGAGAGTCTCTGTAAATTTTCATTCAATCAGAAGCGAAGTATGGTTACTTTTCAACCAATCATATCTCTTCATCAGTCGACCACCCGTGCTGCGGCAGAGGCACCTGCCTTCGAAAATTTAATCCCAAGTGACTGCCGCCTCTTTTCTTCGGCGTCAAAGTCAGTCGTGATGGTCGGAGGCGCGCTCGTCTGCCGCGCCGACTGAGGCGCTCGGGTCGGTTTCGCCACGACCGTTGAGACGCCCGTTCGCCACATGTGCACGACGCCAATTATAATTGAGCGGGTCGCTCGCCGATCTTTTGGAAGAGACCTCGCGGCCACGGTCTCACCATGGCGGCCACGTCCATGATGAAGGAGTACGTCAAGCGGCAGCTCAAGTACTGGCTCGACAACTTCAAGGATGACCAGCTCCCGCGAGACTTCAACTCCAAGAGCTTCGCCAGGAGCCAGATCACGCTCCACAAGATCAGTGGGTCCTGCGCTCTCTCTCCGCTCGTTCTCTCAACCCTCACTGACATTGGTGTATCTCTCGCCAGCACTCAAGCCCGACAAGATCGCGGCGCTGCTGCACGTGCCGGCGCCGCTCATCGTGACGCGCGCGACGTGCTCGGAGCTCTCGATCAAAGTGCCGTCCTGGTCGCAGGCCGAGAAGCTCGTGCAGGAGCCGCTCACGCTGCGCCTCGGCGACCTCTTTGTCGACGTCAAGCACTTGGCCGAGTGCGACGAGCACGTGCGCCGGGACTCGGTCGCGCGCGCACGCGCCGCGAGCCTCGAGCCCGACCCGCTCGGCTCGATCGCGACCATGTACCAGTTCGCGACGGTCATCGGCGAGCGCCTCGAGGTGCTCGTGGACAACGTCTTCGTCAAGCTCTACGAGAAGCACGCGCTGCGGCTGCGCGTGGAGATGGCGCGCTTCCACGCGCGCACGACCAACGCGCTCTGGCAGGACATGCGCGACCTCTCCGACTGCGTCGACCGCTCGCCCGACGGGCTGCTCAAGACGCGCTTCAAGTTCGTCTCGGCCCAGTGCAGCGTCTACCTCCACGAGCTCGGCACCGCGCTCACGGCCGGCCAGCCGCCGCTGCGGCTGCTGCGCGACCACGCGATCGCCATGCGCGTGACGCTCTTCGGCCAGCGCAAGGCCAAGCACGACGCCTGGGCCACGCTCTCGCGCGTCGTGGATCTCCATCTCGACACGCTGCCGTTCGAGATGGACGCCAAGCAGGTCCGCCAGGTGGTCGAGGCCTACGCGACGCTGTCGCGCTGGCTCAGTGAGGCGGCGGCGGGGACTGCCGACGCGGAGATCAGCGGCTGCCCGCTGCCGCACGAAATGGTGCGCGGCCCTCTCACACCCACGCGCAAGGCGACGGCTGAGGGCTTCCAGACGGACGAGACCGGTGGTGGAGGAGAGAAGCCGGACGAGCAGCAGGGCCGAGCGGGGGCCAGCACGTTCGCGCTGCAGGTCACGGTGCGGTTCACGGCCCACGCGCTGGTCCGGTTCCACTCGGAGCGGCGCGGCGAAATGCCGCTCGCCGTGATCGCGCAACACGCCGCCGTCAACTGGATCCAGCACCACGACGACGGCGCGAGCGAGCTCCAGGTCACGGTCCACGACCTCAGCGTGCGCCACAAGGACAAGGTCTTGTTCCACGCCAAGCCGGCGCGGGAGGTGCTCCAGTTCAAGCGGCTGCCGGGCAAGAGCGTCTTCCTCAAGTGGCACCTGCAAAAGCTCGAGTGCCACCTCGAGAAGGAGATCGCCGTGGTCGCGAACGAGATCTTCCACTCGCTCAAGGAGCTCGCGCAGGCCGCGGCCATAACGTGCGGCACGTGCCACCACAAGATCGGCCTCGACTCGATCGAGACCCACGTCTGCACGGCGGCCGCTGGCAGTCGCGAGAGCAGCAGCCCGAGGCTCGAGACCAAGCCGCTGATCGACAGCACGCAGATCCCCAAGCTGCGGGTCGTCTTCGCGCTGGATGAGCTCGAGGTCGTCACCGACAGCTTGGTGTTCCGATCTGTCCAGGAGCTCATGCGGCTCGCGGGCGGCCCACCCGCGACGCCTGCGCGGCGCTTCGTGGTCAAGATGAAGGACTGGAGCGTCTCGACCGAGTCGAAAGAGTTCGTGGGCGACGCCATCTTCGTGCCCGTGCTGCCGCTCGCGTTCCAGATGCTCGAGTGCACGATCCGCGGCTGCGGCTGCGTGCACGAGCGGCAGCGAAGCAAAGCGCCAGCGAGCGACGCGGTCTCCTGCTCTCTCTCTCTCGAGCGCCCGCTGCCGCGGTGGCCCGACCGCGTCTTCGCGGAGCTGGGCCATCTCTCGATCCACGCCGTCAACAACGAGACCACCGCCGAGACGTTCGTGGTCGCGGACGGAAGCAGCCTGCGCCTGAGCTTCTCGGACGGCGTCCAGGTCTGTCCGCGAAGCACGCCGCAGATGAGCTGCTACTTCCACGTCGAGCGCGTGCGCTGCCAGATGGAGCACGCCGTGTACGAGCGCGTGCGCCGCGCCGTGGCCACGCTGCAGGACCCGTTCCAGGACCACGCGTGCGCCGCGCTCACGCTCTTCTTCGCCGTGATGGAGATCCGCAACGTCGAGCTCACGCTGCTCCACGAGCGCGACCCGTGCGCGCGGATCAAGGCCCAGTTCCGCCACGTCGGCGGCGTCGCCGACAACCACCACGGCCGTCTCTCGCTGCAGACCAACTTCGACTTCCGCGCGCTGCTGCAGTCCGAGGCGGTGACCTTCGCCTTCCCGGCGGCCGCGGACAGCGAGCCAGAGCCAACGTACGTCGCCAAGCGCGAGCGCAGACGCCGACGGGAGCAGGCGCAGCGAGAGCGGTCGGCCGAGCAGATCCAACGCGTCTTCCGGGTCTTCGTGGCGGCGCGACGCGCTCAGCTCGCGTGCGAGCTACGGCGGCTCACACGCGAGGACGACGACCCGGAGAGCGACCGACAGCCAGAGACCAGAGAGCCGTCAGCCGTCGAGAGCGAGTCATCGACACAGTCGCGGTCGTCGACGCGGCGCAAGTCTGCCGGGAAGACGGCCTCGATGTTCGGCTCGGCCGAGGAGCTCGCGGCGATCAGCCCGATGAAGATGGTGGCGGCCGCGGGCGTGCTCAAGGACGGCGTGCTGGGCTTCGTCAAGGCCAAGGGCCAGCTGCTCGAGTCGGAGATGACGGAGCTCGCGCAGCAGTCGAAGGAGTCGGCCTCGCGGTTCATGCCAAAGTACAGCGCGATGAAGAACCTGCTCTCGCCGAAAGCGGGCGGCTCTGCCGTCGTGGAGTCCGAACGCAAGGCCGCGGAAGTGCGAGCCGTCGAGCAAGAGCAGGACGTGGGAGAGGCTCAAGAGCAAGCAGAGGAAGAAGGTGAAGGGCCGCCGAACGGGTCCGAGCAGAGCTCCAGAGCCGACGTGGTGGAGGTGGAATTGAGCGAAGGAGAAGAAGAAGAGGAGGAGAAGCAGAGCGAGCCGGTCGAGCGCCAGGAAGACTCGGCTGACGCCGAACAAGCCGGCGACGGGCGAGCGGACGAGGCCGAGAGCCTCCCGCCAGAGACACACGAGACGCTCGCCGAGCCTTCGCTCAGTCCGCTCGAGACGCTGCTGGCGTCGCTGCCGGCAGTCGCGCGGCTCATGGTCCAAGTCGAGGAGCACCGTCTCTGCGTGCCCATCGACCCGCGCGCGACCGTGGGCGTGCTCTGCCGCGAGATCGTGCGGCGCTTCAACGAGATGTTCGCGAGCAGCGGCGTCATCGCGCACGTGACGCTGCAGAACCCGCAGGGCGGCGTCTTCACCGGCTCGGACGTCGTCGGGCTCGTGTGCAAGCCCAACGAGCTCTTCTTCGCGTACCCGCACGACGAGGACGGCGAGATCCGGTCGGTCGTGCAGATCAATCCGTCCTCGTCGCCCGGCAAAGAGGCTTCGAGCTTCCGCGGCAGCAAGACGCGGCCGGCGTGCGAGTTCACGCGCTGCTCCAAGCTGCCGCTGCCGCTCGTGGTCGCGCTGCTCGCGAACGAGACCGAGCGCGACCTGCTGCGCCACGTGCTCAGCGACGGGTCTTCGGCCAAGGACGAGTGGCCCGAGCTCGCGCTGAACGCGTCGTTCCTGGACCCGACAGCCGAGATGCTGCAGGTGGAAGTGCGGTGGCAGGGCCGCAGCCTCGAGGTGGCCAACCGCGACGCGTTCCTGCTCTGCCTGCAGCAGCTCGGGCTCTGCACGTCGCGCGAGAACAGCAAGCACGTGGGCAAGATCCTGCGCGACCGGCTCAAGATGGACCCCAAGAACCCACTGGTCTTGCTGGCGTGCCAGTCGAGCCCCGAGTTCCACGAGGAGATCCGCGCGCGAGAGGGCGACGCGAAGGAGCCTCGAGCGCTGTACGACAGCCTGAAGGAGGTCGTCCAGGAAGACTTTGGCGTGTACCTGCGCGCGAGAGACTAGAGCGAGAATCCACCGCGTCCCGTGGCCGTATTTTTGGGGGCGTGCGACCGTGCCGACCTGTTTTTTCTTTCTCTCTTTCTTCTTCGTGCCGCTCGTCAGTGGATCGGAAGGGGCACTTGACCACTTCGATCGAAGCGACGCTTCTCACGTGCCACACACAGACGACGAGCATGGTGCTCAAGATGACGCACAGCTTCACGCGCTCGATGGCCGTGGGCCACGCCACGGCCAAGTGCCCGACGGCCGACAGTCCGACCGAGACGCTCAAGGCCACGGCGACGCCCAACCAGCGGCGCGACGAGCGCGGCGAGTCCACGGCGTCGTCCTCGTACAGCTCCTCGTCCACGTGCGACGAGGTCGGACTCGCGGACGTCCATCTCCAAGAGGAGAAGGAGGAACTCGAGCCAGTGACCATGGTGCTTCCTCCGACGATGGAGCCCAAGCCACGAGCGTCTGGTGTCGAAGGCCACGGACTCATCGAGATCTCGCTCGTGCGCGAGGAAGACAGTGGCCCGTCGCCGAGCGACCTCGACGCCATCGACGACCTCATCGAGTGCGCGAAAGAAGGCGACCTGCCGCTGTTCCAGCGGCTCTGCGAGGTGCTCGCGCGGCGCCACATCGATCCGGACTGCGCCGGGTACATGGGCTGGACGCCCGCCCACTGGGCCGCGCGCCACGGCCACGTGCACCTGCTCGAGTTCCTGCTGCAGCGAGGCGTGAACCTCGACCTGCTGGACAAGAAGGGCGACTCGCTGCTCCACAAGGCCGCGGCCAACGGCCAGTTCCGCGTCTGCCAGTGGCTGCTGCAGCACGGCTTCAACGTGCAGTCGCGCAACAACAACGGCCACACGCCGCTCGACGTGGCGCAGCAGCTGCTCGCGCTCACCAGGACCACCGAGGCCGCGCTCTGCGAGGCGATCCTCGCGCGCGTGGACGCCCACACGTTCTAAGCTGCCTCGCTCGGCTTCTATTTAATTCTGCTCCAAGCGGGGGAAAACAAAGTAGTAGTAGCTAAAATGCATGAGCTTCCGGTCCCGTTTATGCACAAAAAGAAAAGCGACCAGCTCGCGTTCACCGTTCGAGCTTGCTGTCGTTGGCGCTGAGCAGCTTCTCCATCTTGGCGAACTCCTTCTTGAAGCGCGCCTTGACGTTGCGGAAGTCGAGCGCCGTCGCGACCACGCTCGGCGCCGTGGGGACGGCGTCCTCGAGCTCGCCGCCCACGATCTTGCGCAGGTTGGGCGAGAGCTTGAGCGAGTTGACGCCGCCGCGGTCGTCGCCCACGAGCACGATCGGGTCCTGCGCGTTGAACGAAATGTGCGTGAGCTTGGCCTTCTTCACGACCTTTTGCTCGCAGAGCGGCTCGTTCTTGTTCTCCGAGAGATCGAAGACGTGCACTTTGCCGTCGCTCGTCACGGCCGCGAAGACCGTCGACGAGTACGGCGACCACGCCACGTCGCCGACGGCGTTGCCGAGATCGAACGACATGACCGGGTCGGCGAGGTTGTGGTCCCAGAGCTTGACGGTCCAGTCGGCGCTGCAGCTGAGGAAGCACCGCTCGTGGAACGGGTTCCAGCGCACGGCGTAGACTGCCATGTGGTGGCTGGCGTACGTCTCGAGGTACTGGCCCGAGTAGGCCTTGGAGCACTTGTGGAGCTTGCCTTCCTCGGTGCCCACGATGAAGAGGTGTTCCGAGAACTGGTTAAAGTCGAAGCAGCAGCCGCCGGCGAGCCCCGTGAGCGACGACTCCTCCGGGTCGTCCTTGGCCGTCGACACGATCTTGAGCTGCATGACGGGCTCCATCTTGAGCTCGTTCTTGCTCATGACCCAGTTGGCCACGCGGCCGTCGGACGAGATCGAGTAGAAGTTGAGCTCCTTGGCGAGGTCTTCTTCCTGCCAGTTGACCTGCCACACCGGGTCCGTGTGCTTGCCGGTCTTGATCGTCGACGTGTAGATCGGGCGGTTGGCCTTGTTGCGGACGTCGTAGACGATGACCGTGCCGTCGTAGCAGCCCACGGCCAGCAGCGCCGGGCGCTGCGGGTGGAAGTCGAGGCACATGACGCCCGACTCGGTCGTGAACGTGAACTCGGGGTGGGACGAGTTCTTGAGCGAGTAGCAGCACACGACGCCGCTGCCTTGCTTGAGAAAGTCGTAGGAGCCGTAGCCGACGGCGAAGAGATCGGCGAAGCGAGGGTTCCAGCACATGGCCGTGACCTGCTTCTTCTTGGCGCGCTCGCTCGAGAAGCGCCAGAGCGGCAGCAGCGAGCCTTCGCCATCGCGGAACTGGTCGCTCGCGTCCTCCCAGTACTTGAAGTCGTGGAAGATCTCGTCGTCGGCGTTCTGGTTGACCATGCGCTCGATGATGCGCAGCGTCTTGCCCATGGCCACCGAGTGGACCATGTCGTCGCCCTTGCCCTTGCCGTTCGCAGTGCTCGACGAGGACGCGCCGCCACCGGACGCTGCTGGCGAGAGGATCTCGGCGCCGTCCTTCTCGTCTTTTTCTTTCTTCTGCGCGACCTTCTGCAGCTGGATCTGCTCGCGCTGGTGCTGCTCGTACGCGTCCATGAACGTGTCGTAGATCTCCCACTGGGTCACGGTCGCCTGGAAGCTCACGACGGGCGGTGGCTCGGTCTCGACCGACCGCTGGCGCAGCGGGTTGGTGTACGTCTGCGCCGCGCGCTCGCTGTAGTTGAACTGGTTCTTGCCGCTCTCGAACTGAAACGACGCCTCGTCGATCTTCTCGCCCTTGGCCTCGGCCTCCTCTTTGGCCTGCTTGATCGCGAGCTCGTGGGCCTCGCGCTCTTCCTCGGCGCGCTTCTGGTCGAACACCGCCTGCGTCTTGGCGTCCTCCGACTCCTTGTGGATCATGCTGCCGTCGCAGCACAGGTGGACAAAGAGGTGGTCGCCCGGCCCGGGCGGGTCCACTTTGTACGTGCGCTCCTTGTAGTTGTACTTGGTGATGTTGTTGGGCACGTTCGGGTCGTTGGCCGTGAGGACGCGCGAGAACTCCTCCTTGAGCTCGGCCTCCGACAGCTTGAGCTGGTTCTCCGGGACCACGATCTTCTTGACCTGTTCTCGCACGCGCTGTCAGTACCTACCACATAATGCAACCCTCCTGGCTTCGCACCGGCTCATTGTAGGCGTCCACGTCGTCCCCGTCCTGACCGCCGGCGCCGGCCCCGTCGGCTCGCGCGTGGTCCTTGTCGCCGTTCTCGCCGCTCGGCGCCTTGCTGTCCTTGGGCTTCTTGACGCTCTTGAGCGGCGAGCCGCCCGCGGGCTTGCGCGGCGGCATCAATCTCCAGCACTCCCCATCCGCCGTCGGCTCATTCGCCGTGACCTTTCGCGTCTCCCCAGTGACGTGCGGCTACTATGCACACGTCATCCTCTACTACCTCATCCACAACCTCTACTAAATCATCGGTAAATTACCCGTCACATATTATCCTCGCCCCATGTAACCCGTGAGACCGTACCCCTCTTGAAGTGCTGCCATGGTCGTGGAAGCGAGCGTCGCGGCCGTGGCCTCGCCGGCGCTCGCGAGCGACGCCGCGCGCCAGCGACGGCTCTGCGCCGCGAGCGTCGAGGGCGCGCGGCTGCTCTTCGTGGCCGTCGACGCGCTGCTCGTCGTCCTGCGCGAGGCCCCAGCGCCGCCGCAAGCCACCGCGCGCAGCGAGGCGCGCCGCACCTCGCAGCTCGCGCTCTGGCAGGCCTGGGACGCGCGCGAGCGCATCGCGTGCGTGCGCGTCCACGCCGCCGGCCGACGGCTGGCCGCGCTCGTGCTGGAGGAAGGCCGCGTGGCGCTACTCGCGCCGGTGACGGCGGCCGCGCATCTCACGACGGCAGCGCCGCCCTTGCCGGCTCTCACGCGCACGGCCTCGCGGCTCACGATCCAGACGAGCGAGAGCGAGCTCAAGCCCATGGCCTCGACGGCGAGGCGAGCCAGCGTCTTTGGCGCGCGCGCGGCGACGGCGTCGGGCGACGTGACCAGCGAGTACCTCAAAGTGCATCTCCACCTGCAGCTGCCGACGTGGCAAGAGAGCATCCGCTGGAAGGCCGACGATGACCGCTTGCTGGACCGCGTCGAGTGGGTCGAGGCCGGCGACGACCTCTGGCTCGTGGGCGTCGGCGAGAAGGTCACGACGTGGAAGATCGTCGACGAGTCGGGCGTCGTCGCGTACCAGCAGCTGAGCTTCGCGCTCGGCGAGCCCGACCAGCGCGCGTGGCACATGGACGTCTCGCAGACGGGCCGCTTCGCCGCCACGGCGGGCCTCCACGACCGCGTGCTCAAGCTCTGGTCGCTGCAGGAGCTGGCTCTCGACGGCACGCCCGTGTGCGCCTTCCTGCCGCACCGTCGCGCGCTCGTGAGCGCCACGTGGGCCAAGCCGAGCCACGCGTTCAAGATCCACGGGAGCAACGGCGGCCACTGCGAGATGCTCTACACGCTCGACCACGCCGGCACGGTCTCGATCTGGCGGGAGAACGTCGCGTCGCCGCACCGAGCGTTCACGTTGTGGAAGACGCTGACGGCGCAGGACATGCAGTTGCGGTCGACGTGGGGAGACGAAGACGCGGAGACCGAGGTCTCTCCTCTTTCGTCATGGACGCTGGTCGTCCACAACTGGGGTCGTGACGCGCCGCGACCTCTGACGGCGTTCTCGGAAGCGCTGCTCGAAGAATGCAACGTCATGTCAGCTCTCTCGCAGTTCCACTACGGCTACACGAGTCTCGACGAAGTGCGACGCAACGAACTGCTCAACCAACGGATGGACAACATCCCCAAGGCCAATTCGAAACTGCTTGGTGGACGAACAGGGATGATCGCAGATAGCCACGCTGGAGAAGCATTCATCGCGGGCAACATGCCGCTCCACAAGACGTTTCTCGTGCATCTCGGGCTCGGCGTCCACGGAAATGGCGACCTCTCGCTGTTCCGCATCGAGTCGATCCCATTCTCGGTCGGTAGTTGTGGAGGTTGGTTGGGTGTGCCATCTAATCTCACGTAATACTGTGGGCTGTGTTCTTCGCAGGGCGTGTCACCGAGAACGTCACTTCTATGTCTCTTTAGTGGCCTCAAAGAGCACCTTGTCAACGCCACAGTGTACTCGGCATGCTCGACCGACTACAAAGGTTCGTGCAATAGTTAGGTGGGCAACAAAGTGGCCAACGAGGGTTTGTTTCGCTCTCTACAGATCGAGAGAACGGAAGCTCGAGCTTTCTCCTGGAGATTCTGTTCCAGGTAGCGGTGGTGTTTAGTGGGCTCAAGATGACGGCGACTAACTGGTGATCTCTATGCTTCGAAGCCTCGAGTCGATGACTCGCAACTGAAGTTTGCTCGTCTCAAGTTCCAGGTCGAGGGTAGCGGCCTTCGGAGCTCTCGCACCAGTGTCTCCTACTCGGTCCAGATGTGTGAGGTCGGAGATGCGTCCCCTGCACTGATGTCCTCTCATGACCCTTCCGAGTCGCGCTCATCGCTCACGCTCAATCCCGTGGCCAACACTGGAGCATCCAATCACACCATAACCTTCCACCACGGCGCTCAGGTTGACGTGCTGCGAGCCGGCTCAGTATTTGGCGATCTCAAAGTCGCTCATCGAAGTGGCTCGTTGCTTCCGTCGCCATCGTCGGGCCCTAGCCAGGTCGTCCAATGGTCCGACCACAATATCATGTTCGCCTTTGCTGGAGGCAAGCTCCATGCAGCTTGCCTTGGTCTAGATTCTTCACCGCCAGGTGCCACCCCATCCATCAGCGCGACCACATCCAAGATCCTCTTCACCGACGACGAGACTGAGACCGAAGGAGTGGTCCAATTGATTATGTGCGGCGTATCCCCGTCTCAGAAGAAGTCATGGTCATCGGCTCCGACAAGCTTCTTCTTTGCTGCTGCAGCGTCGGAGGTCCCTGCAGTGCTCAAAGATTTCTGTGTGGTGATTGGCCTCAAGTCAGATCTCAGGTCTCTTGTCGTTTGGGTCTTTTCCATGGAACCACCGCCGTCACCAAGCGATGTCGAAGTGTCCGTCGAGTCGTCGTCGTCGGCTTGCCCATTGCAGTTGTTCCGGCGCGTTAACGTCGAGGTACCAGATAACCTACGGCTTCTTCAGATCGCACCGACACCGTCACTTAACGACTTCGAGACATTATTCGTGAGCATCACCGAGAATTCACACGTACTGTCGTTGTGGTGCTTCCTCGACATGGATGAGCTATCAACTATAGAGCCCGCACACTCTACCGGCCTTTCGCCCATGCTCAAAGCCGTTCCAACGGCAGATTTCTCCGGATCAGTCCAAGATACGATGCGCTTTTCATTCGCCGAGACCATGTACGAGTTTCGAGACCTTGTGGCCAGCGATTGCGGTCGAGTGGCCGTGCTTTTTGAGGAAGCGACACTTGACGAGGGCTCGTTTGGTGTCTCGAGCACGTCGCAAGCGGGAGATTTCGTGATTTGTGTCGTGTCGCTCTTTGATCCGTGGCACGAGTCGGTTGTCAAGCTACCTCGTAAGAGGTTCGGACAGCTCATCGCCATGAAATGGACCCCTCCGCTCGCGCCTTCACTCGACTGCCAGATTGTGTTCCTGACAGCGACTTCCATCGGCGTCATTCGGATCGACGAGTCCACTAGTGACGGTGCGTGGGCTGTGGCGTGGACGTCGTCGCGCCTCACTGCGAGACCTCAAGCTCTCTCAGACCTCTCCAGATTCCCTCAACTATATCTAAGTCTGGGTACCGCCGTTGCTGATTTGAATCTTGACAACTTGGTTGGATCGAATGCCTCCTCGCCAACTTCGACCAAAGCGACGGCTACTGCACTACCAACAACAGACGCGGTGAGCAACGTCGCCCATCCTATCTCGTTGCTGTTTCTACTCATGCGTGGAAGCTTCTTGAGCCTTGACCACACTATCAAACACATCAAAGAGAGCATCGTTGACCACGAGAAGACCTGTTACCTCAAAATGATCGAGGACCAAGAGCTACACAAGCTGCCGTTTATGAAGCTAGAGCAGCTCTTGGGAAACCACGACGAGAAGGATGACAAGGACGAGAGATCAGTCACTTTCACGAAGGGTAAAGCCAGTGGTTCCAGTGGCTACGGAGGACCCGTCCAGCCCAGAGCTTCCCTCGCGCGAGCAAGCGACCTTTTCGCGATGGATTTCGGGTCCGTTCGTCGGTCTAGCCTTGCCTTGGGATTGAGTGGGGGCAGGGGGATGTTTGGGTCGTCGCAAGCAGTCGTGAATCCCGTAGAAACGCCGGCTGAAGAGACCTTGCAGCTAGAATCTGCCGACCTCTCGTCTTTCTTTCAGGAGCACCAGACGTCACTTACGTTTCTCACTGAAGACCTCCGCCCAGTGTTCCTCGATATCGTTGCAGGCAGTATGAAAATCGTCGCGTGGGAGAAGGACAGTGCGCGACTGAAGGATGAGCCGACGCTGCGCTTTGCCGCGAGCCTGCTATGGCCATACAAATCACCCCAGGTAGAGACCAAGCCAGAGCCAGAAGGAGGAGAGATCGTCGGCGAATCAGCAGCCACAGAGCAAGAAGAGCCTCTCAAATCGGTCGGCGGAATTTGCTCGGAGCAAGTTGCGTGGGCGGCATTAAGTGATTACCAGACAGAGCTGCTTCAAGAATGTTTCCCGTCGGTGACATTCGCCGTGGACGATCTGACCCAACTGCGCCTGCCGTTCTGGCTCAAGAGCGCAGGGAAACTCGCGCAGTTCACTGAAAAGGCCGCTCAAGCCGAGTACGCGTCGTCGCGAGACCCATTCCGCGTCGCGTTACTGTACGTGCTGCTCGGCAAGATCAAGCTACTCGTGAGTCTGTTCAAGATGGGAAACGAGCCCAAGATTGCGGATCTACTGGCAAATAATTTCAATGATCCACGCTGGAAGAATGCTGCCGTGAAGAATGCGTACGTGCTCAAGGCCAAGCGGCGTCACGAACTGTCGGCTGCCTTCTTCCTGCTCGGTGGAAAGGTTCAAGAGGCGATGGCAGTGGCGGAGCACGCCGACCCTACGCTCGTGCTTTCGTTCTTGATCGCGCGACTGTCTGAGAAGTGGGATCTCGGAGGAGGCGACGGACAAGGCGATAGCTTCGGCGGCGGATACTCGGAGATTTCTCTCAACGGTTTGAGCTCAAATATGCTCGGTCTGGGCTCGGCCGACTCGAGTGCCACTTACAAGGACGTGTGCAAAGAGTATCTCAAGACCACGGTATTGTCGAAGGCGCAAGCACGTGGCGATGTCTTCATGGCCTTCCTCGTCAAGTATCTGATCGGAGAAACGGCGTCTTCAGTTCAGACGTTGCTGGCGGTCCCGAGCGCGGACGTGTCCTGCATGTTTGATGTCTCCCTCCCTGCAACCACGTCTGCTAGCGACCCAACTCGAAACCTTTATTGGCGCGTATTTGGCCAAAGCCTGCTCGGAGCGTCGGAGCTCGTTCGATACCTGCGCTCAACCATTCCAAGGATGACTTCCGTCATGAAAGTGCAAGCCGTGCACCTGCAAACGATCGCACTAAATCGACTGTTCGCCATGGGCTGCAACATTCCCGCGCTCTATCAGCAGCGTGACTGTGCCGCACAGTTCAAACAATTCTGCAAAGACAAACCGCCTCAATCTGCAGCAGTCCGCGCGGCGTTCTTGGCTGTGCGCAGTCGTATCTTGACGACCGTGGTCAGCGGCCAAGGTGACGTTCTGTCAAGCTCGGTCATCAAGTCACTCGATCGTGCGCTTACTACGAAGGCTGGTGCCTCTGCAGTCACGACATTGGAAGACAGCATTGAGAAAGAGATCCGGTGTATTCTCTCTCGAGGCGGGCAGTTTGCGATTGACGATCTCCCAGAAACTCAAGCGACTGCAATCGAGTCGGAATTGCGGAGATCCGTCCTTCGCACGCTCCGCCAGGCAGGTCGAAGCCCCGTGGAGGATTTCCTGCATTCCCACTGGAATTTCGTGCTGGCAAACACGGCTGGTGCGGGAGGAAGCCCAATTCAAACGCTCATAGAGGCTGCTATCGACGGAATCGCGTCCGTGACCAGCGGAAACCTCGTTGCTTCTGCAACGACTCCGTTCCATTCAAAGCACGTCGATCAGACCAGCGCAGAGCTCCTCGGCATAGCCGAGAAGCTTCTGACCTGGCTGGCATACTTGTTCTACGCGAAACGTCCATCATCAACGCCGCAAGCAGGGAACTCGGACTTCATCCGAGTCGTGGCAGCCTGCGTGTACAGCATCATGTGCGTCTGTATCCGTTATGTGAAGGCGCCGTGCTGTGCGCATCGAGCGTTCACTGCAATCTTTCCGCACATCGAGTCGCTGCCGAAGAAAACTCTCGACGACATCAAAGAGATCGCGCAGGCCGACGTCTGTGTGCACTGCTCTGCAGCGAGAAGTGTGAAGGAAGAGCCTCCGGCGACAGGGGTGTCTTCTCTCCAGCGTGACATCCCGGTGTTGTATCAGATCGTTCGCATGCTTCGCGACAATCTCAACATTGTCGTGGAGGAAGTGCGCACAGGCCGTCTCGAGCTGTCGCCGCCGATGTTGTTCTACTCGTATTGCCAATACTGGACGCTAGTGCTATGCGTTGCATCCGGTATGATGCCAGCGCACGTGTCAAAAGTGGCAGTAGACGGCGCGAGTCCGCACAGCACCAGCACGCTGTTGGCGAAAAAGTTGGCTCAAACATGGTCAGCGTACTCAACGAACCTGGCCAAGTACTCATCCCGCATGCTCCTTTGCGAGCTCACCGAGTCTTATTTCAGACGATACAGTGTCAAGGCTCCCTCCACGCCAACTGGCTCCACACCAAGCACACCGAAAGAAGCGTTAGGAAGCGGGGCTGCTGTGGGCTCTGCGTCTTCAAACAGCGCGCCACCCACGCCCGTGCTGTCTCCTCGAGGGCGAGACCGTCGCGAGTCCCGCCAGCTGCTTCGATGCACGTGCGACCGATGCCCGTGGCTTCTGATCGTCAAGATGTTTGCCGACAAGGACGAGCTTCTGCTTCGCATCAACTCTCAGCTCGAGTGCTGCAGTGAGAAGATCAAGGAGGAGATCAGCTGGGGCCACTTGCCCGACTTCCCTTCAAAGAAAGCCGCCCTCACACGATCGCAGAAGATTCTGCTCAGCAACGCCGCCGCAGGAAAAACACCCGAGCTTTCGGATCTGCTGGAGAAGCGGATTCTGCAGGGCACGCCGTCAGTCCAGCTTGACGCCCATTGTATCTATCGAAGCGATGTGTCTATCAAGAGCCTATGCTTTAACCGCGCGACCGAGACGGCCGAGCTCGTGCTGTGCAGCAGTAAAGGGATTTGCCGCACCGCATCGGTGGAGTACTCGGACGGCACCAAGTACCAGTTCAAGGGGATGTACGCGTATCCGCAAGTGTCGTTCGGTTCGGACGCCGCTGGCGCGGTCACGAGAAGGAAGACTGCTGACGCGTCGACGCTTCTACAATCGGGTACGGACAGCCCGCAGCGCGGTGGTGGCGGAGGCAGTGCTGAGATGAAGACCCCGAGTTTTAAGCCGACTGCTGTGGAGTCGCATCCGTTCCTTCCTCTGTTTGTGTCAGGCACTCAGAAGGGCAAGGTCCATCTGTGGTCGTACGAGAGTCTCAGTGCCGTGAGCGAATTCCAGACAAACGACGTCGTCGCCGTACGTAGCATTTAACTGACTGTGCGAGTTGGATGGTTTGAGCGAATAACTTATCTGCTTGCAGACGCACCCAGTGAGCCAAGCGAGCTCTGCGCGACGAGACATCAAGAGACTTCGCTTTGACTACCTTGGTCAACAGGTGGGCCTGAGACCCACTCTCTTTCTTGCAGATAACGGCTCACACTGTTGATGGCGGTAGATGGGTGCAGTCGACAGCCTCGGTCGCTTAGTCATGTGGAGGTTCGCAAACCTCGACCGCGAGCCGTGCTACCGAGTGCTCGACTGCCACGACAAGGGTGCCAAGTCGCTGCAGTTCGTCAACTCGAGCTCCATCGTTGCCACTGCCGGCAGTTCGAGCGAGTGAGTGTTGTGCATGGTGGGTCGTTTGCTGTTGACTGAAGTGAGCCGTTCGAACGTCTAGCAAGCGGAGTGTCTGCATGTGGGATCTGCTGCTGCCCAACTCGAAGGCTCAGATCGCAGCACCGACCTGCCACCCGGCAGGAGCAGCCTCGCTGACCTTCTCGCCGACGCATCAGCTGCTCATCTCTGGAGGTGAGGGCGGCTCGATCAGCGTGTTCGACGTGAGGCAGCGTCGAGTGCTCCACACCACCAACGCCCACGAGACGGCGATCACGACTCTCGAGCTCCACCCGAGTGGCCGCTGTGTGCTCTCGGGCTCAGCCAGCGGCGACGTCAAGATCTGGTCGCTCCCGATCTTCCGAGAGCTCGTGGCCGTGAGCAAAGTGCACGCCAAGCCCTCATTCCTGGGCGACGCCGCGTCCAACCTTCTCGGCGACGCGGCCTCCAACATGGCGATCAATGTGGTGAGTTGACTGAGTAACCTGCGTCGGTTACACACTCTCGTCTGATGCTTCTGGCATGCTACTGCAGACGAGCTCTTCCTGGGGCGTGACCGACGCCTTCGCGACCGACGACTACTTCTTCACGAGCGGCACGGACGGCTCGGTGCAGCGCTTCCGCGTGCCGTCGCTCAGCAACCTGTGAGCAGAGCCTCTGTCTCACACGTCGCAGACAGCCGTGTAGTTTACTGGAGGTTACGCTGTAAACTAACTGAATTCGACTGTTTCCTTTTTCGCGCCACCAGCTTTGTTCCTACAAGCAGGCACCTTTCTACATTCAAACTGGAAATTTTCCTCAAAAATAACCGTCCTTCGTCTCCAATATTACCGTATATTTCATTTTGGTGTTCTCCCGCCCCCCGTATTCTCCTTGTGTGAGCATGGCTTAAGTTGCCAGCACGCGACCATGGCGACCTTCTCGGCGCGCGCGTCGCAGGACGCGCTCGAGGCCTTCGTGACGACGCAGCTGATCGACAACGGCATGGACGCCGTGGCCACCAAGATCAACCGGCTCTACGCCAAGCTGCAGCGCGCGCAGAGCGACGAGTCGGCGCAGAAGCGCTACGCCAAGCAGCTCCACCACTACCTCACGCTCGCGTGCCGCCTGCTGGCGCGCCAGCGCGACGACGCTAGCGAGTGCATCGCGAGCGTCGAGCGCGACCTCAAGCGCGGCGTGCTCGACGGCGCTCTCAAGGCCAAGGCGGCCGTGGCGCCGACGCCCTACGTCCCCAACGACAACATCCTCGCGCCTGGACGCCACGTCGCCGCCAAGGTCGCGCGGTCCCACGAGCTCTGGATCCTCGCGCGCGTGATCAGCTACAACCACTTGACGCGCACGTACGAAGTCGAAGACGTGGACACGGGCGACGACGAGGACGACGGCAGGGAAGACGCCGGCGAGGCCGCGACCCCGACTCCGGCAGCAGCGGCCGCGAGAAGACACCACGTCGTGCCGCGCGACCAAGTTAAGGCGCTACCGGCCGAAACGCTCGCGGGCGACGCGTGGATCCACTACGTGCTCAACCAGCGCGTGATGGCCATGTATCCCAACACGACGAGTTTCTACCGCGCTATTGTGCGCGTGCCCAACCCAAAGGTGAGTCTACTCAGAAGCTCAGCGTTGCAGTCACGAGCTGACGCCTCTCGTGGGATTGACAGGGAGCTCCGTACGTCCTCGTGCGCTTTGACGACGACGCCGACGAGTTTGGCAGCCACGCACCCGACCGGAAGATCCCCTTTCGATTCGTCGTGCCTGTGTAGGATAAGCCTGTTCAGTCTCAGACTAAATCGATCGCATTGATGGCATTCCCAAGAGAACGTCTTGCTGATGGCGAAGAGACAACTTGCTCGGCAGCTGCACGGAACGCAAATCGCTGAAACGGACAATTACGAGTCGGCACATACAGGACGTTAGCATGCGTTCACCATGCAGCTCCTTCCACTCGTCGAACAGACAGTCACTGTAGATAGATAGATAGATACTTCTTTACAGAATTGGGTGATGTTGAAAAACATCAGGGTGGTGAGAGCGACGACAG